>JAJEJO010003227.1:406858-499477 GCA_020662805.1 Glaucomys volans | reverse complement strand
TAGTAGACACTTGAGGCAGTTTTCCATGTTTATGGACTATTTGGATTTCCTCTTCTTGGAATTGCCCATTCATTTCCCTTGCTTACTTCTTTGTTGGATTATCTGTTTTCACAGCATAAAAAAGCCTCTATCTTTTGTAGAGGCTGTTTTGCATGGGAAGGATAGTAAAACTTGGTCTTTTATATATATTGTAAAGTTTTTGTAACTGATTATTTACTTTTTACTTTGTTTTTGGTGTCTTTTGCAGCATGACAATTTTATTTATTTATTTATTTTGTACTGGGGATTGAACCCAGGGGCAATAACCACTGTGCCACATCTCCAGCCCTTTTTTTATATTTTACTTAGAGACAGCATCTCACTGAATTGCTTAGGTTCTCACTAAATTGCTGAGGCTGGCTTTGAACTCTCAATCCTCCTGCCTCAGGCTCTGGGGCTACTAGGAATCACAGCCATGCATCACCACACTTGGCTCACAATATTTTGTTGTTAAATTTGGTAGTAATTTCCTTCAAAGATCTTCCTTGGTTTGGAAGGTTTCTCTCACTCAAGGTTTTAGAAATGTTTTCCTAAGCCAGGTGCTGTCGTGCATACATACTGGCTTTTTTTTTTTTTTTTTTTTTTTTTTTTTTTTTTTTTTTTTTTTTTTTGTGGTGCTGGGGATTGAACCCAGGGCCTTGTGCTTGCGAGGCAGGCACTCTACCAACTGAGCTCTATCCCCCAGCCCCATACTGGCTTTTGATTGGGTGTAATGGCACACACCTGTAATCCTAGCGATTTGGGAGGCTAAGACAGGAGGATTTCAAGTTCAAAACCAGTTTCAGCAAGTTAGCAAAGCCCTAAGCAATTCAGCAAGACCCTGTCTCAAAATAAAAAATAAAAATGCCTGGTGATAGGGCTGGGGTTGTAGCTCAGTGGTATACTGCTTGTCTAGCATGGGTGAGGCACTGGGTTAGATCCTCAGCACCACATAAAAATAAATAAGTAAATCAAATAAGGGTATTGTGTCCATCTACAACCAAAAAGTATTTAAAAAGGGGGATTTGGTGTTGGGGATGTGGCTCAGTGGTTAAGTGCCCCTGTGCTAAATCCCTTGTACCAAATAGAAAAGAAAAAGGGCTGGGCCAGGCACCGTGGCGCATGCCTGTAATCCCAGCATTAGGGAAGGTGAGGCAGGAGGATCGCGAGTTCATAAGCCAGCCTCAGCAATTTAGCGAGGCCCTAAACAACTCAGTGAGACCCTGTCTCTAAATAAAAAATACAAAATAGGGCTGGGGATGTGGCTCAGTGGTGGAGTGTCCCTGGGTTCAATCCCCAGTACCAAAAAAAAAAAAAGGGCTAGGTATGTTGCTCAGTGGTAGAGAGCCCCCTTCCCCAGTTCAATTTCCAGGAATACACACAGACATAAAAAGGAAATTTTCCTAAAATTTCTTCTAATCCTTTTATTTTTAATTGATAGAAATTGCATATATTGGTGCTGGAGTTGTGGCTCAGTGGTAGAATGTTTGCCTAGCATGCGTGAGGCACTGGGTTCAATTCTTAGCACTATATTAAAAAAAATAAAGATATCATGTCATCTACAACTAAAAATATACTAAAAAAAAGAAATTGTATATATTTATGGTGAACAATATGATGCTTTGAGGGGCTAGGGATGTACGTCAGCTGTAGAGCACTTGCCTACCAGTGCTAGCTCCATAGCACTAGGGGGAAAAAAAGGAGAAAGAAAACAAAAGAAAACAAAAGCAAAAAAACCAAAAGAACAATGTTTTGAAATATCTGTATATTGTAGAATGGCTTCATTGAGTTAATTAAATATGAATAATCTCAGATACTTACCATTTTTTTAAATGCTGAGAACACCTAAAATCTGCTGTTTCAGCTGGATTCAATAGTGCACTCCAGTAATTCCAGTGGCTCAGGCGACTGAAGAAGGAGCATTCCAAATTGGAGGCCAGCTTCATTAATTGAGTGAGATCCTTAGCAAATTGGTGAGATTCTGTCTCAAAATAAAAAAAAAAAGGGTGGGGATGTAGCTCAGTGATAAAGCACCTCTGGATTAAATCCTCAGTACAAAAAAATTATTTAAATTAATTCATAATAATTGTACACATTTATGGGGTACAGTGTAATAGTTTTTTTTAAATTTTTATTTATTTATTTATTTTTTTAGAACCAGGGATTGAACTCAGGGGCACTCGGCCCCTGAGCCACATCCCCAGCCCTATTTTGTATTTTATTTAGAGACAGGGTCTCACTGAGTTGCTTAGGGCCTCGCTAAGTTGCTGAGGCTGGCTTTGAACTCTTGATCCTCCTGACTCAGCCTCCCAAGTTGCTTGGATTACAGGCGTGCCCCACCAAGCCTGGCTTATTTTTTTATTTTTTGGTACTAGGATTGAATCCAGAGGTGTTTTACCACTGAACCACATCCCCAGTCCTTTTTAATTTTTTAATTTTGAGAGAGAGTCTCACTAAGTTGCTTAGGGCCTTATTAAGTTCCTGAGGCTGGCCTTGAACTTGTGGTCCTCCTGCCTTCTGAGTCTCTTGGGATTACAGGTGTGCACCACCCCACCCAATACAGTGTAGTATTTCAATACATGTATAGAATGTATAATGACCAACTCAGAGTAATTGGTCTATCACCTTATACATTTGTCATTTATATGTATTGGGAACATTGAAAATGCTCTCTACCAGCTGTTTTGAAATATTCAATAATTAATTGTTGTCAACCATTGTTATCCTACTATGCTGTTGAATATTAGAAAATTTAAAAGGTTTAATTTTGTACCACTTTTGTAAAATATAAGACTGTTACAGCAGTATCATTCCATTTATACTTCTAATATTGTTCTTTGTGCTATTATAATTTTATATTTTATATATGCAAACCTCAAAATACAATATTGTTGTTTTTGCTTTAAGTAATTGTTTAAAGAACTTGGGAAAATATGTGGGCTGGGATTGTGACTCAGTGGTAGAGTGCTTGCTTAGCATGTGTGAGGCACTGGGTTCAATTCTCAGCACCGAATATAAAAATGGACCTTTATTAAAAAATAAAGGAGCTGGATGTGGTGGCACACGCCTGTAATTCCAGCGGCTTGGGAGGCTGAGGCAGGAGGATCATGAGTTCAAAGTCAGCCTCGGCAAGGGCAAGGCGCTAAGCAATTCAGTGAGACCCTGTCTCTAAATAAAATACAAAATAGGGCTGGGGAGGTGGCTCAGTGGCCAAGTGCCCCTGAGTTCAATCCCTGGTTCCAAAAAATAAAAAAATAAAGGCCCATTGACAACTAAAAAAATAAAATAAAATAAAATAAAATATACAAGACCACTTTATACACACATACACATATATGTATATATATCATTCCTAGTGCTCTTTATTCCTTACTACAGATCTGAATTTTATCTGGTATCATTTCCCTTCAGCCTGGAGAATTTCCTTTCGTATTTCTAGGTAGTTGGCAAGGAACTCTCTCAACTTTATCTGAAAATGTCATTTATTTATTTTGTGGTGCTGGTGACAGAACCCAAGGCCTTGCACAAGCCAAGCAAACTCTGTACCACTGAACTACATCTTCAGCCCTTACCTCTTTTTTTTTTTTTTTTTTTTATGGTATTGGGTGTAGAACCTAGGACCTCACAAATGCTAGGTAAGGACTCTATCAATTGAGCTACATCCCCAGTGCCCCTTACCCTTGAGCTATATCCCCAGCCCCCCAACATTTTTTTTTTAAAGGAGTATGATTTATTTAAGTGAGAAGAAAAGAGAGAGCGTTCCCACAGGGGTGAGTGGGAACTCCATAGGGGTTGCCCCCCTCCCCTCAACCTGTTTTCTATCTTATTTTGAGAGAGGGTCTTGCTGAGTTGCCCATGTTGACCTCGGTCCTCTTGCTTTAGTCTGTCAAGTAGCTGCGAGTACGGGCATATGCCACCTTGCCTGTCTTCCCATTTGTTTTATATTTATTGATCTATTTATGCCTTATCTCTCTCTCTCTCTCTCTCTCTCTCTCTCTCTTTTTTTTGTGGGGAGCGGGTACTGGGGATTGAACTCAGGGACACTCAACCACTGACCACTGAGCCATATCCCCAGCCCTATTTTATATTTTATTTAGATACAGGGTCTCACTGAGTTGCTCAGCACCTTGCTGTTGCCAAGACTGGTTTCTCTCTCTCTCTCTCTCTCTCTCTCTCTCTATATATATATATATATATATATTTTTTTTTTTTTTGGCTAGGAAAAAAATCCCCTAGGTTTTGTAATTATTCAACAGAAAGTTATACACGACAGCTTTTTGTAACTCTCTCTCTCCCTCTCTTTTTCTGTTTTTTAATTTTAATTTTTATTTTTTATTGATACTGAGATTGAACCCAGGGGTGCTTTACAATTGAGCTGCATCCCCAGGGTCTCCCTAAAGTGCTGAGGCTGGCACCAAACTTTGGATTTTCCTACCTCAGCCTTTGAGTTGCTAGAATTACAGGTTAACACTATCATGCCAGATTTCTTATTATTATTTACAAAACTCTTTAAATTGCTGTTTTTAGTGGTATGTTCTTTTTTTCTTTCCTTCCTTCCTTTTATACTGGGGATGGAACCCCAGGAGCAATTTTTGACTAAGCTACATCCCTAGACCTTTTTATTTTTTATTTTGAGACAGGTCTCACTAAATTGTTTAGGGCCTTGCTAAATTGCTGAGGCTGACTTCGGACTTGCAATCATCCTGCTTAGCCTCCTGAATTGCTGGAATTGTAGGCATGTGCCACCATGCCCAGCTGGTCTTTCTTATATATGATTGCTGCTTAATTTTTCTTTCTATTTGTTCTCCCTATTCAGGTTTGTCAGGCTATCTTTCCTTTCTATTTTATTGGTCATATAAATTCATTTCAAGTATTTTTGGCAAATTGTTATTTTGTTAATTTTATATTTTAATTTTTTAGTATTTTCTTTCTAGTTTATCTTGTCTTACAAAATTCCTTTTCTAACTAATTTGAAAATTTAATTCATTAATCCTTTTTAAAAAGTATAAAAATCTTTATACAGTTTTCTCTAATCACAGCTCTTGCAATATTCCTATGGTTTTGGTACATAGTGTTTTATTCGTAAGATTATAGATAATTTGAAATTGTACTTTTTGTTTTTACTATTTGGAAGAGTGTTTCTGAATTTCCAAGAGGTTACATTTCTTGCCGCCCCTCCCCAGTATCTTTGCTGATGATATTTAGTTTTATTGGATTGTGTCAGAGAATGCAGCCTTTGTAATCACTACTATTTGGACCATTTGGAAATTAAAGAAAAATTGTGCACTTTTTAAAACTACAACTCAATGGCTTTTAGTATATCACAAGGTTGTATAGCTATCATTACAATTTTCTAATATTTTCATCTCCTTAAAAAGATTTCTAGCCTGGTGAGGTAGTGCACACCTGAAATACCAGTGGCTTGGGAGACTGAGGTAGGAAGATCTTGAGCTCAAAGCCAGCTTCAGCAAAAAGCAAGACACTAAGCAACTCAGTGAGACCCTGTCTCTAATAAAATACAAAATAGGGCTGGGGATATGGCTCAATGGTTGAGAACCTGAGTTCAATCCCTACTACCAAAAAAAAAAAAAAAAAAAAAAAAAAAAAAAGGATTTCAAGCCAGGTGTGGTGGTGCAGGTGCATGATTGTAATCCCAGTGACTGGGAAGGCTGAGGTTGAAGTATTGTAAATTCAAGGTCAGCCTTGGCAATTTAGTGAGACCCTGTCTCAAAAGAAAAACAATAAAAAGGGCTAAGGATGTATTAAAGTGGTTAAGCAACTCTGGGTGTAATTCCTAGTACCAAAAAAAAAGAGAGAGAGAGAGACTTGTTGCACCATTGTAGGAGTCATCCCCAACCTTTTTCATTCCCACTAATCCTAGATAACCACTATTCTACTTTTTATCTCTATGTTTCTTATTCTGTACATTTTCCTTTTTTGGACCAGGGATTGAACTCAGGGGCACTGGGCCACTAAGCCACATCCCCAGCCCTATTTTGTATTTTATTTAGAGACAGGGTCTCACTGAGTTGCTTAGCGCCTTGCCCTTGCTGAGGCTGACTTTGAACCTGCGATCCTCCTGCCTCAGCCTTCTGAGCCGCTGGGATTACAGGTGTGTGCCACCGCACCCAGCTATTCTGTACATTTTATAGAAATGAATTGTACAATATGTAGTCTTTGTGATTTTTTTTTCATTTAGCATATTTTCAAAGTTTGAGCGTGTTGTAGTACTTTTGAGTTGTATCGGTACTTTGTTTCTTTTTATTTTTGCATAATATTCCATTGTACATACCATATTTTATTTATCTATCAATACACATTTGAATTATTTTAAATTATGGATAATTCCTCCTTCTTTTGGTTTATATATCTTTTAAGCTCTTTATATCTTTGATGGTCTAATTTCATTCTTTTATTTTTATTCTTTGTCACATTGTTTATATGTTGTTTTTTTTTCCCCCCCTTATTTAAGGTACAGCTAGAATTTATTTCTTTTTTTTTTTTTGGTATCAGGGATTAAACCCAGGGACACTTAACCACTGAGCTACATCCCTACCCCTTTTATTTTGAATTTTGAGACAGGGTCTCGTGAAGTTACTTAGGGCCTTGCTAAATTGCTGAGGCTGGCACCAAACTTGTGATCCTCCTGCCTCAGCTTCTGGAGTTGCTGGGATTATAGGTAGGTATGTGCCACCACGCCTAGCACAGCTAGATTTTTTTTAAATACCCAATTTGAGGATCTCTCTCTCTCTTTTTTTTTTTTTTTGCAGTGCTGGGGATTGAACCCAGGTCCTTGGGCTTGACAGGCAAGCACTCTACAAATTGGGCTATATCCCCAGCTCGAGGATCTCTTTTTTTCAAAGGGGAATTTAGTCTATTTATTGTGTGATAACAGGTATGTTGAATGTTATTCCTTTTCTTCTGTTTTATGTTTAATACTGATTCCTCTTTATCATTTCTTCTTTCTCCTTTTTCTACCATACCCAGCTCTAGTTTAGGGTTTTAATTAGTTTTCTCTTTAGTTCATTTCTTCTATTTCAAGAATACTTAATTAGAATGAGTATTACAAGTTTTTAGGACATTTTTACAACTTTCTCAAGGAGGAGAAAGTACAAAGTCTAAGGAAAGAAAGTGAATTATATCATTTAGATGAGTACTGTCATGATCTCAAGTGTATAGGATGTTAATGTTCAGGAATAATTTTCTGTTTTAGGACTTCCTTACCCTATAGAATATACTTTCTCTCCTTACCGTCTCTCTCTTTAGTCTCTAGTAGGGACTTTGCAAGTATGTGTTTTCCCCTGCCCTGGCTTTGCTTCTATACACACACACACACACACACACACACACACACACACACTTTTTATTCTTTTTACAGTGCTGGGGATCAAACCCAGGGCCTCACTGCATGCTAGGCAAGTGCTCTACCATTGAGCTATACCCTATTTCCCTTGTTTTTCATCTGTGTGCTGGAAATGCTAGAATGTTTCCTTCCTACCCTCCCCTCCCCCCTCCCCTCCCCCTCCCCTCCCCTCCCTCTCCCTTCCCCCTCCCCCTCCCCCCTACCAGGGATTGAACTCAGAGGTGCTTAACCACTGAACAACATCACCAGCCCTTTTTATTTTCTATTTTGATCCAGGGTCTCACTAAATTTCTTAGGGATGAGGCTGGCCTGGAAGTTGTGATCCTCCTGCCTTCCAGTGTGCTGCAATTATAGGCATGTGCCACCAAGTCCCAACAGGAATGTTTTCTTTTATCAGTTTTCATTTCCACCTTCCCAGGCTCATCTCTTTCTGAGCACTCTTCTGACCCAAACCAGATGTAAGCAGTTTTTCCTTTGAATCTGCACCTATTTATTTATTTAATTTATTGACAAATTTATTTATTTGTTGCCTTACTGAATCTTTTTTTTGTTTGTTTGTTTGTTTTTGGGAACCTGGGATTGAACTCAGGGACACTTGGCCACTGAGCCACATCTCCAGCCCTATTTTGTATTTTATTTAGAGACAGGGTCTCACTGAGTTGCTTAGGGCCTCGCTAAGTTGTTGAGGCTGGCTTTGAACTCGCGATCCTCCTGCCTCAGCCTCCTGAGTCGCTGGGATTACAGGCCTGCGCCACTGCGCCTGGCTCTCACTGAATCTTGTATTACTGAGGTTTAGTTATTTCCATACTGGGCTTTGATTTAGTGAAGACTTTTATGTACTTTTATTTTTTCCTCTAAGAGACAATGTTTATAGGAAGGGATTTTGATTGTGTCCCAGATATGAACATTCTTGAGAATATGAATAAAGCAAAACATTTATCATTTAGCAAACAATATTAATAACTATCCTTCATCTCCTTTGTTGAGGGCCTCCCTCTCTCTTGATACCCTTGGAATTTTGATTTGTTTAGAAACTCAGCTTAAAAAATCATGATAATAGGGTCTGGGTACATAGTCAGTACTTGTCCACATATGCAAAAAAAAGTTGTTTTTCATGTATCATTACATTGTTACTTCTGATTCCATCAACTAGACTCAGGTGTTTAGCTCTCAATTACTAAGGTGTCTGTGATAAGGTATAAAATGCTTATTTAGGAAATAAAACAGCAGCCAGGTGCACACCTGTAATTCCCGGGACTCAGGAGGCTGAGGCAGGAGGATCATGTCCCCCCCCCCCTTGTGGTGCTGGGGATTGAACCCAGGGCCTTAGTGCTTGTGAAGCAGGCACTCTACCAACTGAGCTATATCCCCAGCCCAGGGTCATAAGTTTGAGGCCAGCCTTAGAAATTTCACAAGACCTTGTCTTGGGGCTGGTGTTGTGGCTCAGTGGTAGAGCACTTGCCTAGCATGTGTGAGTCACTGAATTCGATTCTCAGCACCACATATAAATAAATAAAATAAAGCTCCATTGACAACTAAAAAAGTATGTAAAAAAAAACAACCAAAAACCCTGTCTTAAACTGAAAAAAACAAAAACAACAACAACAACAACAAAAAACAAGAAGGGTTGGGGGTGTCCCCAGTACCAAAAAACAAAACAAAACAAAACAAAACAAAAAAGGAATACAACTTTTCCTGGGCTAGGGTTGTAGCTCAGTGGCAGAGCACTTGCCTAGCACATGTGAGGCACTGGGTTTGATCCTTAGTACCACATAAAAATAAACCAATGCAATAAAGGCATTTTGTCCATCTATAACTACAAAAATAAAAAATGAAAAACAAAAAAAACCCTTTCCTACTTTTTAAAAATTTATTTATTTATTTTTGGAACCAGGGATTGAACTCAGGGACTCTTGGCCATTGAGCCACATCCCCAGCCCTATTTTGTATTTTATTTAGAGACAGGGTCTCACTGAGTTGCTTAGGGCCTCGCTAAGTTGCTGAGGCTGGCTTTGAACTCGCGATCCTCCTGACTCAGCCTCCCAAATCTCAGGTGTGCGCCACCACGCCCGGCTTCCTTTCCTACTTTTGTAAAAAAAATTTTTTTAGTGCTACTAGGATTGAACCCAGGGACTTGTATGTGGCAAGGGCTAAGCTATGTTTTCAGTCCTCTTTTCTGCTTCTTCACCTTTTTTTTTTTTTTTTTTTTGGGCCAGGTGAGGTCATACAGGCCTGTAAATCCAGCAGCTCAGGAGGCTGAGGCACGAGGATCACAAGTTTCAGGCCAGCCTCACCCCTAAACAATTTGGAGAGACGCTGTCTCAAAATGGAAAAAAGGCTAGAGATATGGCTCAGCAGTAAAGTGTCTCTGGGTTCAATACCCATTAACCCCCACATTTTTTTTTTTCTGATTCCTTTTTAAAATCACCATTTGTTTAATAAATCTTTCAGACACTTGCTGTAGCTGCCCATGTGCTAAGACTGGAGCTACATACTGCTCCTTCTTCATGGGTTCAAGGTTTAATGGGAGTCAAATTAACAAACAGAATGATTGTGTTCAGATGGGGCAAGAACCTGCAATTGGGGAAAGCCAGAGGCAGGGCCCCTCCCTATCCTTACCTACCAAGAGGAGGTAGAGTTAGCCTTATTGGGGTTATGGAAGGTCACTGTGGGAGAATAGGATGGTGAACATGAAAAAGGAAAACAAAACATTAGAGAAAGCCTGCACATCTGAAGAAGTGCAGTTGTTTCAGAATGGTTGGAGTGGTGAGAGATGAAGCTTGTGGCTGGGTTGTAGCTCAGTGGTAGAGCACTTGCCTAGCATGTGTGAGGCACTGGGTTGTATTCTTAGCATCACATATAAATAAAATAAAGATATATAAAAAAGATGAAACTTGTCTTTTTTTACTTTCTTTTTTCTTTTTTTTTAAGGAATACAATGCTAAGATTCTAGTTGTTTAGCCACATGGCTAAAGAGGGCCTTCTTTTTGCAGCTGGTATTGAATGGACTTGGCCAAGTTATGGCTCTTAAGAGGTTAGCTGAAGAGCATGGCCTTGGCCACCCAACATGGATACTTCTTAAGCATACAGACAATATCTAATTTACTTTTTGCTCCGCTTCCAGCCCTGCCTCACTGCCAGGCAGCAGTCAGAGCTCAGTAAACAATTGCTGAATGAATAGGAGGGCTGGCCAGGACCCTGAGGGAGATAAGTTTTATCCTTGGCACACTATTGACAACTTGGGGCCCCCAAGGTGGGTCCTACAGTATCTTTGAGCAATGAAATAGTTAACTGAGCTAGCATGCCTCCTATGACAGATTCGCTAAGGAGAACCTACCTCCAGAGAAGTGATGCCTTAATATCTTTAGGCAATTAATTCCTTAAGCACTCCAAGTTAGGGAGGAGCTGCTGATTTGATTTTATCTGTCTTTTAAGATTGATCTTTGATCATGCCCCATTCCAGCTAGACTTTCCTCTTCTTCCTTCCTCCATTACTAATGGTGCAGGATCTAATTACCTCATTACTCCTTAATTTATTTATGAAAAGGCTGAGGTTAAAGAAAAAAAGGAAACTCCTGGGCCCTTTGGGGACCTTCTGTAAAAGCTTTCCTTTCCCTTTCCCCTCCCTTATGTCCAATAAAACCTCCCCTTTCTGTCTTTGGCAAGTTGGAATACTTCTTATTTACAAATTTAAATAAATAAACTTCTCTCCCAGGGCTGGGTGGAGACCAGCTGTATGGTTTAAGCCTGGCCTGTCCACTCCCAATGGATTAATCAATCTATCAACAAGAACTCAATGATGCATACATAAGCAGCTTTCAAAACAGCACACAGCTCCTGGGTTTGCTGGCTGCACCTTGACAAGTCACTTGCAGAAGACGTGTCTTTTGAAATTTTAAGTTTTATTATTACACAAATAGTGTGTGGATGCATTCATCTTGTAAAATACTCAAATACAGAAAACATGTAGAATAAAGTGAAAGGTTTCTTCCCCTTTTCTTCTAACTCATTATACTTTTAAAAGCTTGGGACCTATCTTTTTATTTTTTTTGAGATAGTTTCTTGCTATATTGCCCAGGCTTCTGGGTTCAACCTATCCTTCTGTCTCAGCCTCCCAAGTGGCTGGGAGTACAGGTGCATGCCCAACTTCGGAATATGTCCCTTTATTTAGACCTTTCAATAATGTACTTTCAGGATTGGGAGTGTAATTTAGTAGTAGAAACTTGCCCAGCATGTCAGACCCTAACACTACAAACAAAAACCTGATGTACTTTCATACACTTATGCCTCTGTAAATACACTTCTAAAAACTAACAGTATCATTACATAGATGCAGTTCTGTAGTTGTTACTGTCGTCCATTTAACATGTTTTGGATATTCTTCCAGTCACACCAGAGATTTACGTTTCAATGACTGTAATCGTTATTTCACAAGACAGTGGTACTGTATTTCCCTACTAACGGGTGTTAACATACTTTCTTTTTAATATTACAAGCTGTTGCAAATACGGTTCTCTGGGAGTTATTCATTCAATTGTGCACTAATCATGTATCACTATGTGCCACACGCTCTACCTGGGGTTCCGTGTAAACAAAACATGCTTCGAAAATAGTTCTGAGTGATGGCATTTTCTTTTTCTAAGATGGTGAGACAGGCTGAAGATCGGTCTCTAAGGCAACTCAGAACACTGTCTCCCCAACAATTAAAAAAAGGGGCCCAAGACCGGTAGGTGAGGGTGAGGAAGAGGGATGGGGACGAAGGTGTGCTTTTTAACCCCCGACCCGGCTCTAGGGGCTCCGTCCCGACAGACTCACTACAAAACCGGGGCAGAGCCATTCACAGGTCGCAAGTCAGGCGGGGCGGGGCCTGGCAGAGCTGCGCGCGACCCTCGGCGCGCACAGGGAGGCCGGGACGGGGGCGGCCTCTCTGGCCCCCATTCCCGCGGGCTCTATGACACCGCACTGGCTCGTGGGACGGGGAGGGGTCGGCTGAGGAGGAAAAGACCGCTCTACGCTTTACGTCTTGCGGTGAGACGGTACCGGAACTCTCGCGAGAATTGCGAAGTATCGCGTATGCGCACTGCAGCGGCACTTTTGTGGTGGTGGATCGTTCGCCGGTTGGTGTGTGAGGGTTGACTGTGAGGAGGCGATTGCGCCGCTCCCCGAGACTCGCCACTATGAGCAGCACCTTAGCAAAGATCGCGGAGATCGAAGCCGAGGTAATGGATGCAGCTGGGTTTTCGTTCTCATTACGAGCATCTTTCTTCCCATGTTGCTCTTCGCTGTTCTCCCGTCAGCAGGTTAGGATCGGGCCACGGTTCCCGGACTCCAGTCTGCCGGGCCCACGTTTGGCACCTTGAGTCCTTGGTCCGTACTTCTCAGTGTTCTCCTCCTACTCTGACGTTGTTTTTCTCAGTTTAATTTCTTTTCCCTGAGCATAACTGAGTTCTCTCCCATACTTCGGCCTTGACCCAGTCACATATTTCAGGCTCTTCCCTCATTATTTGCTCTGCAACTCTCTCCCCCAATGATTCCCTATTTCAGTGCATTGCTTCCGGCAATAGGATCTGAAAGTAAATTGACATCTGTTTGATAATAGTGAATTTATCCTCGTTGTTTTGTGCCTTTATTGATGGAGGCACTCAGAGCTTTTTAAAGTCAGGAAAGTGGTGATGCTGTTTCACGTGGGACGTACCAGGTACAAGCAATTGAAAAAGAATCAGATGGGTTTTAGTTTGTGGACACTAATTGGAGTGACCTTGATCTTGTCTCCTCTTTGGATCTCTTTTGTTTATTCTGTAGAAAGGGAATTGAGCTGGATGATGGAGAGAATATGATTTTACTCTTTTTAAGTAATTAAAATGGCTGTACTGACATTAGAAGGAACTAGAAGACAAAAGATTGTCTCAGTGTGGGGGGTGAGCATTCTAGATATTTTACCCCGTGGGAGCTGCTTCTGATTTATGGCTGTGATTTTTCCTTTATAGATGGCTAGGACTCAGAAGAACAAGGCAACAGCACACCACCTAGGGCTGCTTAAGGCTCGTCTTGCTAAGCTTCGTAGGGAACTCATTACTCCAAAAGGTGGTGGTGGTGGTGGGCCAGGAGAAGGTTTGTGTTTTTATTAAATATATTTTTGATGTAATTTCTTATCAAAACAATACACGTGGTTTGCATGTAATAAATGTTTCTATCAAAAAATTTAATTTTTCTGTCACAATTTAAATTTTATATTTGTTTTCTAAGCCTGAAATTTGTTGTTGTGGTGCTGAGGATCAAACTTAGGGCCGGGTGTGTGCTGGGCAAGCACTTTACCTTTGAGTGACACCTCCAGTCCCTAATCCTGAAGTGTTTTTGTGTGTGAGTGTGAGTGTGTGTGTGTGTGTTTGTGCATGAAAGGCAAGCACTGTATCAACTGAACTACATCCCCAGCTCCCTAATCCTGAATTCTTGAATTGTGTTTACTTTGTTTTACTCAGCTAGTTTCAGAGGCAAATGAATATTGTCTAAGTGATATATGGTTTTATTATATCCTTCACTGATCTAAAATATTTACATTGATTTATAGAGATCTGTAAATCTATGCTATCAACAGAATTAAGATAAGTAAGGAAATTTATGTAAAAGGAAAATGAAGATAGGAATAAGAGGTTAAAGCCAAGAGAGGTAAGATTAGAACCCAAAGGAATGCCATAAATCTACATATCCATGATAGAAGGGCCACAAATTAGACTCTGAACTTGTGTGCAACCATTGTAATAAAAGAAAATACAGGGGTTGCAGTTGTAGCTCAGTGGTAGAGTGCTTGACTAGCATATGTGAGGTACTGGGTTCGATCCTCAGCACCACATAAAAATAAAGGTATTATGTCTGTCTACAACTAAAAACATATTTTTTAAAAAAAGCAACCCTGGTTTAATCCCCGATATATATAAATAGACACACACACATGTATTTTTTTAATGGCCTATATATTGCACAATACCTGATATAAAAAATAAGGGATTTCTCTGTCTTACACACCTAGGAATGGTGTGACTTGACTGGGTTTTCTTAGGCAAGTGCTCTATCACTGAGCTACAACTCTAGCCCTCAGGGTTGCTTTTAACACTGCGCTACATCCTTTTTGTTTTGTTAGGTTTTTTGGGGGGGGAGTGAACTCACAGGCACCCAGCCACTGAGCCACATCCCCAGCCCTATTTTGTATTTTATTTAGAGACAGAGTCTCACTGAGTTGCTTAGGGCCTCACTAAGTTGCTGAGGCTGGCTTTGAACTCGCGATCCTCCTGCCTCAGCCTCCCGAGTCTCTGGGATTACAGGCATGCGCCACCACACCCGGCCTCCCAATCCTTTTTATTTTTTGCAGTACTGGGAATCAAACCCAGGCTCTTGTGCATGCTAGGCAAGCACTCTGCAACCACTGAGCTATATCCCCAGCCCTCATCCCCAGTCCTTTTTATTTTTTATTTTGAGACAGGGTCCCACTAAGTTGCTTAGGGCCTTGCTAAGTTGCTGAGGCTGTCCTTGAAGTTACTATCCTCCTACCTCATTCTCCTGAGTCGCTGGGATTACAGCGTGCACCATTGCACCCAGCTATAGGACAGTTTAAGTGGTAGAGAAATAGTTTTTATATCAAATACTGCATTGAATGTTATGACTTGCTATGAGGGAATTTTCTGTGCTTGAGTTCTACTTTAGAGGTAAACTAAAAAGTTCAAGAAACGGCCTAGAGGTATTAGCAGCAAAAATGTGAAAGGAGTAGGGTATATGAGTGTGTGTGTGTTTGTGTATGTATATGTGTTCCTGTGCTGGGGTGTAACCCAGGGCGTTGTGTGTATATACTAGGCAAGTGCCCTACCACTGAACCACATCCCCAGCCCCTATATGAGTCTTAATATTCAGGGATAACTCTATTTTTTTTTTTTTTTTTTTTTTGCGGTGCTGGGGATTGAACCCAGGGCCTTGTGCTTGACAGGCAAGCACTCTACCAACTGAGCTATATCCCCAGCCCAGGGATAACTAATTTTTTTTTTTTTTTTTTTTTGGAACCAGGGATTGAACTCAGGGACACTTGGCCACTGAGCCACATCCCCAGCCTTATTTTGTATTTATTTAGAGACAGGGTCTCACTGAGTTGCTTAGGGCCTCGCTAAGTTGCTGAGGTTGGCTTTGAACTCGAGATCCTCCTGCCTCAGCCTCCCAAGTTGCTTGAATTATAGGCGTGCGCCACCACGCCCGGCGGGATAACTAATTTTGATGTTGATTTTTGGTTTAGGTTTTGACGTGGCCAAAACTGGTGATGCTCGAATTGGTTTTGTGGGTTTTCCATCTGTGGGGAAGTCAACACTACTGAGTAACCTGGCTGGGGTATATTCTGAAGTGGCAGCCTATGAGTTCACTACTCTGACTACTGTTCCTGGTGTCATCAGATACAAAGGTGCCAAAATACAGGTGAGTTGGGGCTACAGACCAAGGAAGGAAATCCCTTTTTTTTTTTTTTTTTTTGCTAGGGATTAAACCCAGGGGCACTTTACCACTCAGCTAAATCCCCAGCCCTTTTTAATTTTTATTTTGAGACAGGATCTTACGAAGTTGTTTAGTGCCTCACTAAGTTGCTGAGGTTGATTTTGAACATGTGTGATCCTCCTGCTTCAGCCGGGATTATAGGCATTCACCACCACTCCTGGCTAAGAAATCCAATCTTTTTTTTTTTTTTTAATTTTTTTGTTTTTGTGATGCTGGGGATTGAACCCAGGGCCTATGTGCTTGGAAGGCAAGTATTCTACCAATTGAGCTATATCCCCAGCCCAGGAAATCCATTCTTATGTTCATTTGAGAAGCCTTTTATTCGGAGCTTAACGTATGCCAGGCCTGATGTTTGATCTACTAGGCCCTTCCTGTGTAGCAGGGAAGATAGAACAGTATATAAAAAGTACAATTTGATGGTTTTAGTGCTTTTATAAGGGATTCCCTTAGATATGAAAAAAGATGTATGTAAAATATAGTGAAACATAGTCTTACTGACTGCATACTGAAGAATGTTTCCTTTCTGACTGGACATGGTGGTATGTGATTATATCTCAGTTACTTGGGAAGTTGAGGCAGGAAGATCACAAGTTTGAGGCTAGCATTAGCAACTATTTCCCTGCCACTTCCCTCAACACAGTGAACAAGTACAGATAGTGTACTGTTCAGAGGTGGTTTGATTCCAAACAGTGTTTCTCATCAGTTTTTAAAAGGTATTTACCAAAAGTTTCTTTTTATTCTGCTTTTTATTTATTTATTTTAATGTGATACTGAGGATCAAACCCAGTGCCTTACATGTGCTAGGCAAGTGCTCTACCACTGAGCTACAACCTCAGCCCTTTATTTTACTTTTTAAAATCTATGAAGCTCTTCTAAATATCTAAAAGGATGAGACATTTCATATGAGAACTTATCCACTGTGCACCCAGTACTGATAAATAAAATTATATATGTAACAGTGGTTATATCTTTTTTTTTTTTTTTGAACCAGGGATTGAACTCAGGGACACTCGGCCACTGAGCCACATCCCCAGCCCTATTTTGTATTTTATTTAGAGACAGGGTCTCACTGAGTTGCTTAGGGCCTCGCTAAGTTGCTGAGGCTGGCTTTGATCTCGCGATCCTCCTGCCTCAGTCTCCCAAGTCGCTTGGATTACAGGCGTGCGCCACCATGCCCGGCCATATCTTCTAATGACTATTTTGACCTTGAACCTCTCTCTTTCACTTCCTTCTTTCTATGTTCAGTCCAGTTTGTAAGTATAGGTATAGGTAATGCTTAAAGATGGTTGAACAAATTGCTATCCAGAAATCATTTACAGAGGACATGTTTTCCATTTAATTTCAATACAGTGTATACAGTGTGCTGTTTTTACTATTTTGTCATACACTGGCAACCTGTTTAACATTTAGGAATGAGATGTTGCGAGATTAGGACTCATTTGTCCATTATATACACTATGAACACAGCAAAACAAATGCACAAAACATAGGAAAATGATGTCTGAAAGTATCCCAACTATCAGTGCGCTAGCATATTACCTTTTGCAGTTGCTCCCTCCCACTGATCTTTTCAAATTTATAACCAAGCATTTCTTTCCTCTCCTTCCTCCTGTGCTTATTGTTGCAGCTTCTGGATCTCCCAGGTATAATCGAAGGTGCCAAGGATGGGAAAGGGAGAGGCCGTCAGGTTATCGCAGGTGAGTGGTTCAGGGCTACCATCCTAAAATATCATCCCTTATCTGGTCCTGTACTTTAGCTTGAAATTATTGGCCTTAGATATTATACCAAGGTGAAGAGCATGGTTTCACCTAATTTCTCAACAGAGTAGAATGTCAAAACTTGGAGTTCTGGGATCTAGCCTGGTGATAGAACATATTGCCTAGCATATGCAAGACCCTGGGTTCAATCCCCAGCACTGCAAAGAAATAAATTATTTAGTCTGGGTGTGGTGGCACATGCCTATAATCCCGGCAACTCAGGAGGCTGAGGCAGGAGGATTCCAAGTTGAAAGCCAGCCTCAGCAATTTAGCGAGACCCTAAGCAACTTAGACCCTATGTCAAAATAAAAAGTAAAAAAAGGGCTGGGGATGTTGCTCAGTTGTTAATCGCCTCCAGGTTCAATCCCCTGCACGCCCCCTCCCCCAGGGGAAAAAAAAAAAAGAACCAACCAAAAAACTTGAAGAGACCTTGGGACCTCTTATATTTTCTCTCTCTCTCTCTCTCTCTCTCTCTCTCTCTCTTTCTCTCTCTCTCTCTCTCTTTTTGGTGAAAAACTAAGGACAGAAAGAAATACTCTGGTTCAGTGTCACACTGTTGGTGGCAAATTAAGAAGTAGAATTCAGGTTTCCTGCCTCAATCCATTTTACAACAGAGTCTTGCTAAGTTGTCCAGGCTATCCTTGAACTTATTATGATCCTCTACCTGAGCCTTCATGTAGATTCTCTTATACTCTTATCTGCTTTTATAAAAGACACCTGTTACTTCCCTCATGTTAAACCTAATGGCCAATTTATTGTCCACATCTTCCTTGAAAACTTGACAGTTCATCGCTCCCTTTTAAAACACTTGTGTCATTTGGTCAGTAGAACTCCAGTATTTCTTTCTGGTCTCCTTTGTTTGATTTGCCCCATCTTTGAGATTTTAAAATGTGGATGATTATTTCCTTCTCTATGTTCACTCAGGGTAATCTCTTCTAGTTCCTATGCCTTATGTGCCTGGATTTTTTTTCTAATGATTGTGAAATGTATAGGCTGCACTTTTATCATTTTATTGACTTTAGACCAGCTGCATTCTATTTCCACTTACATGTTCCATTAATTGTCTCCAACTTAATTTGTTAAATTGAATTCTTTATACCTCATCCCCAACTTGCTTTTCCTCTAGTCTTTTCCATCCTTAGTAAAAGACACATTTAACTTTCTTTTAGATCAGAAATTACTTTGGTAATGTATTATGTATTTCCTTTTAGTTTTACTTTCAAAATAAAACTTGGAATTAAGCCACTCATCTATTTTTATTTTTTTAGTTGTAGATGAACACAATACTTTTATTTTTATGTGGTGCTGAGGCTCAAACCTAGGGCCTGACATGTGCAAGGCATATACTCTACCACTGAGCTACAACCCAGCCCTCTTTTTTCATTTTTTTTTGGAACTGGGGATTGAACTCAGGGACACTCAGCCACTGAGCCACATCCCCAGCCCTGTTTTGTTTGTTTGTTTGTTTGTTTGTTTATTGGTACTGGGGATTGAACCCAGGGGCACTCCACCACTGAGGCACATCCCCAGCCCTATTTTGTATTTTATTTAGAGACAGGGTCTCACTGAGTTGCTTAGCGCCTCGCTAAGTTGCTGAGGCTGGTTTTGAACTCGCGATTCTCCTGTCTCAGCCTTCCAAGTGCTGGTATTACAGGCGTGTGCCACTGTACCCGGCGAAAGTATTTTAGATATTTTGTTTCTTATGGTACCTAGGATTGAACCCAAGAGTATTCTACTGAGATACATCCCCCCAGTAGGGTCTTGCTAAGTTGCTAAGGCTGGTTTGGCCTTGGGATCTTCCTGCCACAACCTCCCAAGTAGCTGGGATTACAGGAATGTGCCAGTATGTCCTGCTTAATAATCTTTTTCTTTTCGGTTTTTATGTGTTTTCAATCTTTCTGAGCTCTTTTGGAGTTTAGGTTATTATTTATTGATTGGTTTGTTTGTTTTAGGTATTGGGGATTGAATTCAGGGGCACTGCACCACTGAGCCACATTCCTAGCCCTATTTTGTATTTTTCTTTAGAGACAGGGTCTCATTGAGTTGCTTAGAGCTTTGCTGTTGCTGTGGTTGACTTTGATCTCGCTATCCTCCTGCCTCAGCCTCCCAAGTCACTGGGATTTTAGGCATTCACCACCCCACCCGCTAGGTTTTAGTTTGTTTGTGTCTTCATTTTTACTGTTGTCCTACTAAGTGTATGTAGAACATTTGTCAACCTTTGGGTAAATAAGTAATGACTTCAGGATATACACTGCAAATTGACATCTGGTGTATATCTTTGGTAACTTTAAGAACTTAATTTGTTTATGTATTTACCAAAAAAAAAAGTCCTTCATCCCCTTTTAACTCTTGGCCCCCAAAACACACCTGTATTTGAGTATTTGAGTTAGTTAAGGCTTTATTGAACTTTCTTTGAGTATAATTTTTTTCTTTTTTTTAAATCTTCAGTGGCCCGAACATGCAATTTGATCCTGATTGTTCTGGATGTCCTGAAGCCCTTAGGACATAAGAAAATAATTGAAAATGAATTGGAAGGCTTTGGTATTCGCTTGAATAGTAAACCTCCCAACATTGGCTTTAAGAAGAAAGATAAAGGAGGCATTAATCTCACAGCTACAGTAAGTGAGGAAGGGACTGGAGTGGGAATTGGATTGAGGTGCATGGATGTTGACATTTGGCAATTTCCTGACTTTTTCCTGTATTAATTGAAATAACACAATTATCTTATAATAATGACTGACAAGAAAGACTTCCAGGTTAGGAGATGAGTCATTCTCAGACTTACCTGTGCAACTTCATTTCCTCTTTTGTGTTTTCTGTTTGGGGTAGTATAGATGTATGGACCAAGCCCCACCCCCTGTACTGGGGATTGAACTCAGTGCCTTGTGCTTGCAAGGCAAGCACTCTATCAACTGAGCTATACCCACCCTGGACCAATCTTATGTTTGCATGAAGTAGCTGGCTTCCAATATCCTGTGTTTTCATTCATTTAACATGAACTTATAGAGCAGTTACCAGCAGCCAAACATCGTTTTCAACTCTGAGTAGTGACTGGGGAAGCAGAAGTGGGAACAAAGTAGACAAAAACCCCTTCTCTTTGGTAAAGTAGCAAATACAATTAGTAAGTAAAATAGAGTAGACAATGATAAATCCAGGAACAAAAGTAAAGTAGGGAAAGCTGATAATGTTGGTGTGAGGTTTGGATTTTTAAGTGTATTGTCTCTACTGTGATAACATGACAGTTTGAATCCAAGTCTGTCTTGGGGAAGAGGGTTTTATGTAGCAGAAACAGCCAAGTGTAAGGCCCTGAGATAGGCCCTGACTGAACAACAGCACAGTGAGCAAGTAGAGAAATAGTTAGAGGTGAAGTCAGTCATAGCATAGGGCTACATATGCTATTACTTTGCAGGAAGTGAGTAACTATCATTTGGGTCTGATCCATGGATTACCCATGATTCGACTTAGATTTAATGGAATTATAATGGCAGTTATTTTGAGAATATACTGAATTGAGTTAAAACCAAAGTAGAGAAATTATGTAAGAAGTCATTGCAATAATTCAGTACAAGAAATTATGACTTCTTAGACCAAGGTTGTAATAGAAGAGATGAGAAGTAGTTGATAATGGAAAGATTTTGAAAAGTAGACAGTAGAAGTTATAGCTGGGTTTGATTTCAAGTTGTGAGAGAGGTGATTAAAGAGTTTTTGTTCTGAGCTAGACAAATGAACTATTACTAAAATGGTAGGACTTGGGCTGGAGTTATAGCTCAGTGGTAGAGCACTTGCCTAGCATGTGTGAGGCACTGGGTTCGATTCTCTGCACTGTGTATAAATAAAATAAAGGTCTTTTGACAACTAAAGTATATGTAAATACATATATGTAAAATGGTAGGACTTTGAGTAGAATAGGTTTGGAGGTCAGGATTTGGGTTTGAGATGCCAATTAGACATCTAAGTGCTTTTGTCAAGAATGCATATGAATGATCTAGGCAGCAGATATAAATTTGGTGATTATCTTATAAAGCCAGGAGCCTAGCTGAGATGATTAAGGAAATGAGTATAGATAGAAAAGAGGTTCAGGGGCTGGGGTTGTGGCTCAGTGATGAAGCACTTCCCTTGCATGTGTGAGGCACTGGGTTTGATCCTCAGCACCACAGAAAAATGAATGTAAGCCTGGTGTGGTGGTGCACACCTGTAATCCCAGCGGCACTGGCGACTGAGGCAAGAGGATCATGAGTTCAAAGCAAGGCACTAAGGAACTCAGTGAGACCCTGTCTCTCAAATACAACATAGGGCTGGGGAATGTGGCTCCTGGTTGAGTGCCTCCGAGTTCAGTCCCCAGTACCAAAAAAAAAAAAAAAAAAGTATTTTGTCCATCTACAACTAAAAATATTTCAAAAAGAAAGAAAAGAAAAGAGGTTTAGTGATAGAGTGCTTGCCTAGCAAGCTTATGGCCCTGGGTTTGATCCCTAGTACTGGTGGGGTGGTGGTGATGGGAGGGTCAACCAGAAATAAGATTTTCTCAGACCATGAGGAAAAACAAAAGCTGGAAAAGTTTAGAATCTTGAAAGCCAAGTAAAGAATGTACTTCAGATAGGAGGAGTGATCTATTCTGTTAAATTCTGCTTCTCATAGAATTGAGGACAGATTCCTTTGTATTAAATTTAAAGTTCTAGAATTCAGGTGATTAACATAGGGTTCAGCTGTCATGCCCCAAATATTTTCTTTTTCTTTTTGGTACTGGGGATTGAACCCAGGGGCACTCCACCACTAAGCCACATCCCCAGCCCTATTTTGTATTTTATTTAGAGACAGAGTCTCACTGAGTTGCTTAGGGCCTCACTAAGTTGCTGAGGCTGGCTTTGAACTCACGATCCTCCTGCCTCAGCCTCCCAAGTACTAGGATTACAGGCGTGCACCATGGTCCCCAGCTACATGCCCCAAGTATTTTCCCCCTATCCTAATATAATGTTTGAATTTGAGCATTCATGTTTCTTTCTGTATTAGTTTGCTATTGCTGTGGTAAAAAGTCCCTGTGTCTAACTGATCTCATTCTGAGATACTGAGGATAGAACCTCTGTATGACTAGTAGGGGACAAGGGTGGAATAAATAAATTCGGCCCATTAGCACCTTCCTTGAGTTTGGAAAGAGTTTTAGGTTTTTATTTATTTATTTATTTTGGTACTAGTGATTGAACTCAGAGGCGCTCCATCACTGAGCCACATCCCCAGCTCTATTTTGTATTTAATTTAGAGACAGGATCTCACTGAGTTGCCTAGTGCCTCACTGTTGCTGAGGCTGGCTTTGAACTCGTTATCCTCTTGCCTCAACCTCCTGAGCTGCTGGGATTACAGGTGTGATCCACTGCATCCAGCAGATTTTTAGGTTTTAATTATTTCTTAACCAAGGTTAGTTACTCTCATCTAGGATAATGTCTTCAGTAATGAGTCTGTATCTTAGGTAGAATAATTTAGGCACATAAGTAGGTATTATTGGTTGTCTGCCCCCAACAGTCATTGTTTGCTATGTTGACTTAGTGCCCTCAGAGTGAGCTGGATGCTGAAACTGTGAAGAGCATTCTGGCTGAATACAAAATTCATAATGCTGATGTGACTTTGCGTAGTGATGCCACAGCTGATGACCTCATTGATGTGGTGGAAGGAAACAGGTACTGAATGAGTGTGTAGTTCGGATTGGTTTTGAACTTGTGATCCTCGTGCTTCAGCCTATATAACTATGCCAGGTTTGCTGCTATATTTTAACCTTATTTCTTTCTCTCTCTCTTTTTGGGAATGGGGATTGAACCTAGGGGCATTTAACAACTGAGCCACATCTCCAACCTTTTTAAAATTTTTATTTTGAGACAGGGCCTCACTGTGTTGCTGAAGCTGGATTTAACTTGTTCCTTGTTCCTCAGTCTCCTGAGTTGCTGGGATTATAGGCATGAGCCACTGTGCCTGGCTTTCTCTTTCCTTTTGTTTGTTTGGCAAGCACTCAATCACTACATTGCTTAGTTGCCTAGTTGTGCTACTATGTTAAATGATAGTGGGTTTGATTTTTTTTGCTGTAAAATGAGGGATGGGTTTCCTTGCTCTACAGTTTGAATATGATGGTCAAATTCCCAATTTTAGAACTAGGGATGTGACTCAGTAGGTAAGTACCCTTGGTTCAATCCCTGATATCAAAACAAACCCGACCCCATTTTGATTTAAAAAAAAAAAAATATATATATATATATATTTTTAGTAGTAGTAGATGGACAGCATGCCTTTATTGTATTTTTTTATTTTTATGCGGTTGTAAGGATCAAATCCAGTGCTTCACATGTGCTCGGCAAGCACTCTGCCACTGAGCCCCAGCCCTCCATTTTGTTTTTTTGTAGTGGACTAGGCTGTGCACTAAACTGTCAAGTGACGGTTAAAGATCCCAGAATTAATCCATGTGAGAAATCATATGGGTGGTCCTATAGAAGTTGAGAAGGCCAGCCTTCGCTGTCCAACCCAACTTTGTTCCTGGAAATATTACTATTATTATTTTTAATATTTTTAAGTTGTCAGTGGACTTTCATTTTACTTATATGTGGTGCTGAGACTCGAACCCAGTGCTCCATGCTTTCTAGGCAAGTGCTCTACTACTGAGCCACAACCCCAGCCCTGAAAATATTAACAGTTTAACAATTTAAACTGTAACTGGCCAGGGTTCTAAGGAGGTCTTTTCAAAGAGGAAACTGGGTCCTCCACTTGTCCCTGGGTTGATTCTTAACTTTTTCTGCTGAAAAGAATTCTAGAACCTGTCAGAAGCAAGTCATAAGCATAGATTTATTTAAGCACAGCAAAGGTATGCACACCCATAGTCAGAGAGTGGACACCCCTTGCCTGTCAGAGAAGAAAAGATGAGTGACATGCCAGGATTGATCTCTCTGATTTTATATATCTGATTTTACTTGGAAGAAGTATGTAGATTCTCAAGCAAACTTCTTGAAAATCAAGTCCCATGACAATCCTTCTGTATTTGATAGTCAAACTGTTTCTCTTTGGTCAAGAAGTCTAGCCATAAATCATTTGTGGGCACATTGTGTAAGTCTTTGAGTCAGGTGACATTTAAATTTATTATTATTTATTTACTATTATTATTTTCAAGTTGATTTGTTACAAGCTGTAGGTTTTATTCATCTAACTGAAGAGATAGTTATGACTGGTCATGCTTGTAGTTCTTTTTTTCTTTCCTTGAGATCCCACCTAAGTTTATTGTTAAAAATTATTCTTAGTTTTTAAATATAATATTTGTTTGATGAATTTATTTGATTCTCATTCAAAAACAAAAACTATTTAGGCATTTTATGAGGTAACGGAAGCCTGAGAAGTAATGGCTTGCCTAACTATTAGTAATCTTAGCTGCCACATTAATTGTACAATAAGAATATAACATTACTAGACATTGTGTTTAAAATTTTTTTAAGTCTTTACAAATTCTCATGAAATATATTTTTAGAAATTATACTTATATTTTTACTGGTCATGGTGGTGCACACCTGTAATCCTGGTGACTTTGGAGGTGAGCATGAGGATCACAAGTTTGTGGCTGATGTCAGCAATTTAGCAAGGCCCTACGCAATTTAGTGAAATCCTGTCTCACACCCACAGGGGAAAAAAAAAAAAAAAGGCTTGGGGATGTGGCTCTATGGCTAAGCGCTTCTGGGTTCAATCCCTAGTACCAGGAAAAAAAAGAAATTATACTTACATTCTTTTTATACTTACATTATTGAGCCAGGCATGGTGGCATATACCTGTAATCCCAGCAATTTGGGAGGCTGAGGCAGGTAGATCACAAGTCTAGTCTCAGCAGTTTAATGAGCCCCTAAGCAACTTAGCAAGAACCCGTTTCAAAATAAAACATAAAAAGGGTATGTAGCCTAGTGATAGAGCACCTTGGGTTTAATCCCCCATATCCCCTCCAAAAAAAAAGAAAAGAAAGGAAGGAATTATACTTGCATTCATAATACAGTTTTGTAGAAAACCACTCTCCTAGCAACAAGCTTCATGCCTAGGCTAGGGCTTGAGTTTTGTTACTTCTTAACTTGAGTCTTTGGATTTTTATTTATTTTAATAGGCATCTTTTTTTTGGTAGCTACTTTTGATCTTTTAAGAGTCTCTGATTTAGGATGTGGCAGTCAGACTGATAATTGTATGCACAGCTCCAGACTAATAACTTATTTGTCTTCTATAGGGTTTATATCCCCTGTATTTATGTGTTGAATAAGATTGATCAGATCTCCATTGAGGAATTGGATATCATCTATAAAGTGCCTCACTGTGTACCCATCTCTGCCCATCACCGCTGGAATTTCGATGACCTGTTAGAAAAGATCTGGGACTATTTGAAACTAGTGAGAATGTAAGTCTTTGTGAATGGGGTAATGTTGCTGTAAGAATGAAACCAGGCTGTCCTAAAGTGATATCCTCAGGCTTGGTAACAAAATGTTTTTTTCTGGAGGTAGAAGTAAATTGGTTCCTGTTGTCTGCTGGGTCATGTTGAGGGTATGCTCTACCTCAGGTTGGTGATTACCCTTAGGGATGATGGAAGGTTGGTTTGCATTCAACACATGAACCATTTAAGGTGACAACCTTTGTGCCTTCTTTATTCTAGTTACACCAAACCCAAAGGCCAGTTACCAGATTACACATCTCCAGTGGTGCTGCCTTACTCTAGGACCACTGTGGAGGATTTCTGCATGAAGATTCACAAAAATCTTATAAAAGAATTTAAATAGTAAGTATCATGGTTGTGGTGCCTTTTTCTTATGAGCAGCTGATTTCACTAATAGTAACTCTCAGTATAGCATTAAAGCAATCAGGTAGCAGGGAGGCTCTAATGTGCTTGATTAGAATTCTAGTGTTTTCTTAAAATCAGGCTTAGTTAGAGCTAGAAGAGCTCCAGAAGCTTCTTTAAGAGGACCTGATAGTACAAAGGGCCCTGACTTGCCTTCATTAATTTATCTTCCCTTTTGGCAAACGTAAATATTTATTCCTATCAGAATCATACTGGTCAGCACTGGTTATTGAAGCTCCCTCTAAACTTTAGGCATAGATAAAAGCCCCCTGATCTCTTTCTTATACTTTTTCCTGCTGATATAGGCTATTATGTTTTTGTGGTACTGGAGAATTGCACCCAGGGGTGCCTTACAACTGTGCTACACCTCAAGCCCTTTTTTGAGACAGGATCTCACTAAGTTGCCCAGGCTTGCCCTGAGCTTGTGGTCCTCTTTCCTCTCCTTCCCCAGTTGCTGGATTATAGGTGTGTGTCATTGTGTTTACTATAATGTTTTATTTTGAACTAATTTAAAATTTTTTCTTTTTGTATTGGGGATTGAACCCAGGGGCGCTTAACCACTGAGCCACATCCCCAGCCCCTCTCATTCATATGTATTTTTTTTTTTTATTCATTGTACACAAATGGGTACAACTTTTCATTTCTCTGGTTGCACAACAAGTAGAATCACATCGTTTGTGTAATCATACATGTATATAGGGTTAATGATGTTTGTCTCATTATCTTTCCTTCCCCCTCGCACCCTCCCCACCCTCATTTCCCTTTACACAATCCATTCTTACTCCATTCTTCCCTGACCTCCTACCCCTTCTTGTATTTTATTTAGAGACAGAGTCTGGCTGAGTTGTTTAGGGCCTCACTAAGTTCTGAGCCTGGCTTTGAACTCAAAATTATCCTGTCTCATTTTAGATTTGCTGGAAAAGTTACAAAAATAGTACAAAGTTTCCTTTTATCCTTCACTTTTCCTAATGCTAACAGTTTACATACTACAGTGATCATGAACAGGAAATTTGCCAGGTACCTCCAGTGGTTCTGGAGGGTGACGCAGGAGGTTTTCGAATTCAAAGCCAGCCTCAGCAACAGCGAAGTGCTTAGCAGCTCAGTGAGACCTGATCTCTAAATAAAATACAAAATAGGGCTGGGGATGTGGCTAAGTGGTTCAGTGCCCCTGAGTTCAATCCCTGGTAGTGCCCCCACTCTCCTACCACCCTCTCCCCCCAAAAAAAGGAAGAAGAAATTAACATTGGTAAAATGTTATTAACTAAACTACAGACCTTAATTTGAATTTTACTTTTTTATGCAAATTGTCCTTTTTGTGTTTCAGGAACTTGCATGTTCTACCTGTTATTTTTCTGTAGTTCTCAAGTGTTCTAGTCTCCCAGTAATATTTCCTCAGACTTAATTGTCTTTGACCTTGACAGTTTTGAAGAATGTTTGCTGGTTATTTTGTCAAATGTCCCTCACTTTGGGTTTATCTGACTTTTTCTCATGATTGAAGTGAGATTATGCATTTTTGGTAGGAATACGACAAAAATGATTTTGTGTTCTTGTGAGTACATATCATGGGATTCATGATGTTGATATATTTTTACCAAAGATGATATTATCTTGGTCACTGGATAATAGGCTGTTTTTCTCCACTGAAGAGAAGGTATTTTTATTTTTGTATTTGATAAGTATTTTGAAGTAGATACTTTTTTAAATATTTTTTTTAGTTGTCAATGGACCTTTTTTTTTTTTTAAATTTATGTATGGTGCTGAGAATTGAACCCAGTGCCTCACAAATGCTATGCAAGCACTCTACCACTGAGCCATAACTCTAGCCCCTGAGGTAGATATTTGAGACTATGCAAATTCTTTTTCTCTTCTCCCTTTTTCCTGTTGAGTGTAGCATTTATCTGTAGTTTGTCTGCAACATTTATTAGTGTGGTATTTTCCCAATGGTGATTTTAATTTTACATTTGTTTATTAGAATTCTGAGGGTTATAGCAATGACTTTTCATATATTCTTTTCTTTCTTTTTTGGTACTGGGGATTGAACCCAGGGGTGCTGAGCCACATTCCCAGCCCTTTTTATTTTTTATTTTGAGACAGGGTCTCACTAAATTGCTAGGGTCCCAAGTTGCTGAGGCTGGCATTGAACTTGTAATCCTTTTGCCTCAGCCTCCTGAGTTTCTGGAATTACAGGCATGCACCACCATGCCCAGCTTGTTTATCTGTTTTTTTTTTTTTTTTTTTTTTTTCAATTGCATTTTTTTCATTTTTCTAATTGGTTATACATGACAGTAGAATGCATTTTTTAAAAAAATTATTTTTTTTAGTTGTCAGTGGACTTTTATTTAATTTTTATATGTGGTGTGAGAATTGAACCCAGTGTCTCACACATGCTAGGCAAGTGCTCTACCACTGAGCTATTTCCCCAGCTCACAGTAGAATGCATTTTGACACATTGTACACAAATGGAGCATAACTTCTCATTCTTCTGGTTGTACTGTTTATCTGTTTTTAAAGTAGCATCTTAATATTTAGTGGTTTCTTTTTGGAATATAGATTTTTAAAAGGTTTTGGTGCAATGAGAAAATAATACCAATGTATCTTTTTATATTTTTGCCTGTTGTAGTTTCTGTGAGATAGGTTGTAGTTTTTTGTTTATTAATTTCCATGACTAGCATAAGGTATAAGTTATTTTGGGAGTTGGGGGCAGGTATTGGGGTGCTTAACCACTGAGCCACAGCCCCAGTCCCTTTTTTATATTTTATTTAGAGACAGGGTCTCACTAAGTTGTTTAGGGCCTCTCTAAGTTGCTGAGGCTGTCTTTCAACTCAAAATCCTCCTGATTTAGCCTCCTGAATCACAGGGATTACAGGTGTGTAGCACTATGCCCAGCAAGGTATTCTTAATATTGGAGACCCACGGATACCAAATACTTTGATATATTCTAGGAAATCAGGAGGACATAAGAATTTTTTGATAGGAAATATTTTCCTAGGCTGAGGAGTGAGGCTCTTCATTTCTTTTAGTACCTACTGATAATTTCATTAAATGTGGTAAACGCTCTAATAATCTATAACAGTGTATCCATGGCAGTCAGTTTCTAGTCTGAATTTATCAGGATTTTTTTTTTTTTTTTTTTGGTACCAGGATTGAACTCAGGGGCACTCCACCACTGAGCCACATCCCCAGCCCTATTTTGTATTTTTTATTTAGAGACAGGGTCTCACTGAGTTGCTTAGGGCCTCACTAAGTTGCTGAGGCTGGCTTTGAACTCGCAATCCTCCTGCCTCAGCCTCCCAAGTGCTGGGATTACAGACGTGCACCACCGCAACCGGCTAGGATTTTTTTCTACAGCAGTGCATGCTTGGGATTTTAAAAGTCTTTTAATTTGGAGCTAGTCTTTTCACATTTCCATTTCTGATTTGCCCCTGGGTCTTATGACTTGAACATTCTAGAAAAATATGCTACCAATGAGCCACATCACCAGCTCTTGTCTTTGATATTCAAACTGGCTCTGGATAGAGGAACCACAAAACTTCCAAAAGTCTTTGCCATCTTGTATGTGAAGGCTCTAGTATACCACTCTGTTCTAGATGAAAAAACCTCTAGTTTTGAGCGTGGTCTGGGAGTTAGGTCTGTGGCTTTTTTTTTTTTTTTTTTTTTAATTTATTTGTTTTTATTTTTTAAAATTTTTTATTTAAAAAAAATTTTTTTGTACACAAATGGGGTGCAACTTTTCATTTCTGTGGTTGTACACAATGTAGATTCACACAATTCATGTAATCTTACGTGTACATAGAGTAATACTGTCTGTCTCAGTCTACTCTCTTTCCTTCCCCCACCCACTCCCATCCCATTTTCCTCTACACCATCCAAAGTTCCTCTTTTCTTCTCTTGTCCCCCACCCCACCTGCCCCATTATGTATTATCATCCGCTTACCAGAGAACGCATTCGGCCTTTGGTTTTTTGGGCTTGGCTTATTTCACTTAGCATGATATTCTCCAACTCCACCCATTTACCAGCAAATGCCATAATTTTATTCTTCTTTATGGCTCAGTAATATTCCATTGTGTATATATACCACAGTTTCTTTATCCATTCATCAATTGAAGGCCATCTAGGTTGGTTCCACAATCTAGCTACTGTGATTTGAGCAGCTATGAGCATTGATGTGGCGGCATCACTGTAGTATGCTGATTTTAAGTCCTTTGGGTATAAACTGAGGAGTGGGATAGCTGGGTTAAATGGTAGGCCATTCCAAAGTTTTTGAGGACTCTCCATACCGCTTTCCAGAGTGGCTGTACCAATTTGCAACTCTACCAGCAATGTATGAGTATGCCTTTTTCCCCACATCCACGCCAACACTTATTATTGCTTGTGCTCCTGATAATAGCCATTCTAATAGGAGTTTGATCAAATCTTATGGTGGTTTTAATTTGCATTTCTCTAATTACCAAAGATAATGAGCACTTTTTCATATATTTGTTGATCATCTTTATATCTTCTTCTGTGAAGTGTCTGCTCAGTCCTTAGCCCATTTATTGATTGGGTTCTTTGTATTTTTTTTTTTTTAATATTCTTTAAACATTTTATTTTATTTAGTTGTCAATGGATATTTTATATATTTTTCTGTGGTGCTGAGGATCGAACCCAGGACCTTACACATGCCAGGCAAGTGCTCTACCACTGAGCCACAACTCTAGCCCTGGGTTCTTTGTATTTTGTTTTTTTCGTAGTGCTGGGGATTGAACCCAGGGCCTTGTGCATGCGAGGCAGGCACTCTACCAACTGAGCTATATCCCCAGTCCTCTTTGTATTTTTTGTTTTAAGTTTTTTAAATCCTTTATAAATTTTGGAGATCAGTGCTCTGTCTAAAGTGTGTGTGGAAAAGATTTTTTCCCACTCTGTAGGCTCTCTTTTCACATTATTGACTGTTTCCTTTGCTGAGAAAAAGCTCTTTAGTTTGAATCTGTCCCATTGATTCTTGCTTTTATTTGTGCTCTGGAGGTCATGTTAAGGAAGTCTGGTCCTAAGCCAACATGATGAAGATTCAGGCCTACTGTTTCTTCAATTTGGTGAAGGGTCTCAGGTCTAATTCCTAGGTCCTTGATCCATTTTGAGTTGAGTTTTGTACAGGGTGAGAGATAAGGGTTTAATTTCATTTTACTGCATATGGCTTTTCAGTTTTGCCAGCACCATTTGTTGAAGAGGCTATCTTTTTTCCATTGCATGTTTTTGGCACCTTCATCTAATATGAGATAACTGTATTTATGTGGATTTGTCTCTGTGTCTTCCGTTCTGTACCATTGGTCTACCTGTCTGTTTTGGTGCCAATACCATGCCATTTTTGTTACTATTGCTCTGTAGAAGAGTTTAAGGTCTGGTATTGTGATACCTCCTGCATCATTCTTCCTGTCCAGAATTGCTTTGGCTATTCTGGGTCTTTTGTTCTTCCAGATGAATTTCACGATTTCACGATTGCTTTCTCTTTCTATGAGGAATGTCATTGGGATTTTTTTTTTTTTTTTGAACCAGGGATTGAACTCAGGGACACTCGGTCACTGAGCCACATCCCCAGCCCTATTTTGTATTTGATTTAGAGACAGGGTCTCACTGAGTTGCTTAGGGCCTCGCTAAGTTGAAGTTGCTGAGGCTGGCTTTGAACTTGTGATCCTCCTGCCTCAGCCTCCCGAGTCGTTTGGATTACAGGTGTGCGCCACCGTGCCTGGCATGTAGAGGTCTTTCACCTCTTTTGTTAGATTGATTGCCCAGTATTTTATTTTTATTGAGGCTATTGTGAACAGAGTTGTTTTCCTCATTTCTCTTTCAGATGATTCATCGCTTTTGTGTTTAAATACATTAGATTTATGTGTGTTTATTTTATATCCTGCTATTTTGCTGAATTCATTGATTAGATCTAAAAGTTTCCTGGTGGAGCTTTTGGATCCTCTAAATATAGAATCATGTCATCAGCATATAGTGACAGCTTGAGTTCTTCTTTTCCTATTTGTATTCCTTGAATTTCTGCTGTCTAATTGCTCTGGCTAGTATCTCATGCACAATGTTGAATAGAGTGGTGATACTGGGCATCCCTGTCCTGTTCCAGTTTTTAAAGGGAATGCTTTCAGTTTTTCTCCATTAAGAATGATTTTGGGCCAGGTGCGGTGGCGCACACCTGTAATCCTAGCACTTGGGAGGCTGAGACAGGAGGATCGCGAGTTCAAAGCCAGCTTCAGCAACTTAGCGGGGTTCTAAGCAACTCAGTGAGTCCCTGTCTCTAAATAAAATACAAAATAGGGCTGGGGACGTGGCTCAGTGGTCGAGCGCCCCTGGGTTCAATCCCCAGTACCCAAAAAAGAGAATGATGTTGGCAGTGGGCTTAGCATAAATAGCCTTTACAATGTTGAGGTATGTTCCTACCATCCCTATTTTTTCTCGTGTTTTGAGCATAAAGGGGTGTTGTACATGATTCTTTTTTTTTTTTTTTTATATGATTCTTAACCTTAAGTCTATTGATGTGATGAATTACATTTATTGATTTCTGGATGTGGAACCACCCTTGCATCCCTGGAATAAACCCCACTTGATTGTGGTGCACTGTCTTCTTTGTTAGATTTGTTAGAATTTTGTTATGGATTTTTGCATCAATATCAGAGATATTGGTCTAAAGTTTTTTTTTCCCTGGATGTGTTTTTGTCTGGTTTTGGTATCAGAGTGATACTAGCTTCAAAGAATTAATTTGGACGGGTACGCTCCTTTCGTATTTCATGAAATACTTTCAGGAGCATTGGTATAAGTTCTTTGAAGGTCTTGTAGAACTCAGCTGAGAATCCATCTGATTGGTAGGCTTTTGATGGCTTCTTCTATTTCATTGCTTGAAACTGATCTGTTTAAATTATGTATGTCCTCCTGGTTCAGTTTGGGAGTATCATATGTCTCTAGAAATTTGTCGATGTCTTTGGGATTGTCTATTTTGTTGGAGTATAGATTTTCAAAGTAGCTTCTAATTATGTTTTGTATTTCAATGGTGTCTGTCATGATATTTCCCTTTTCATCATGATTTTTAGTAATTTTTGTTTTCTGTCTCCTTCTCCCTGTTAGCATGGCTAAGGGTTTATCTGTTTTGTTTACTTTTTCAGAGAACCAACTTTTTGTTTTGTCAATTTTTTGAATTTTGTCTTTTGTTTCAGTTTCATTGATTTCAGCTTTGATTTTAATTATTTCCTGTCTTCTATTACTTTTTTTTTTTTTTTTCTTTGAACCAGGGATTGAACTCAGGGACATTCAGCCACTGAGCCACATCCTCAGCCATATTTTGTATTTTATTTAGAGACAGGGTCTCACTGAGTTGCTAAGGGCCTCGCTAAGTTGCTGAGGCTGGTTTTGAACTCGCGATCCTCTTGACTCAGCCTCCCAATTTGCTTGAATTACAGGCGTGCGCCACCACGCCTGGCTCTTCTATTACTTTTGATGTTGTTCTGTTCTTCTTTTTCTAGGACTTTGAAATGTAATATTAGGTCATTGAGTTGTTGACTTTTTATTCTTTTTTTGAATGCACTCCATGCAATGAATTTTCCTCTTAGCACTGCTTTCATAGTATCCCAGAGATTTTGATATGTTGTATCATCATTCTCATTTACCTCGAAGAATTTTGTTATCTCCTCCCTGATGTTTTCTGTTACCCGTGCTTCATTCAATAGTATATATTTAGTCTCCAGGTGTTGGAGTAGTTTGTTTTTTATTTTGTCATTGATTTATAATTTCACTCCATTGTGACCTGATAGAGTACAAGGTAGTATTTCTATTTTTTTGCATTTACTAAGGGCTGCTTTGTGGCATAACACATAATCTATTTTAGAGAAGGATTCATGTGCTGCTGATAAGAAAGTATATTCATTCGTTGATGGATGGAATGTTCTATATATGTCTGGTATGTCTAAGTTATTGATTGTGTTATTGAATTCTGTGGTTTCTTTGTTTGGTTTTTGTTTGGAAGATCTATCCAGTGGTGGTCACAGTGGTGCGTTAAAGTCACCCAGAATTATTGTGTTGTGGTCTATTTGATTCCTGGAATAGAGAAGGATTTGTTTGATGTACATGGATATACCATTGTTTGGGGCATAAATATTTATGATCGTTATGTCTTCCTGATTTATGGTTCCTTGAAGCAGTGTGAGGTGACCTTCTTTATCCCTTCTGACTAATTTTGGCTTGAAGTCCACTTTATCTGATATAAGGATGGAAACCCCCGCTTTTTTACTGAGTCTGTGTGCATGGTAGGTTTTTTTTCCTATCCTTTCACTTTTAGTCTGTGGGTACTTTCCTATGAGATGAGTCTCTTGAAGGCAGAATATTGTTGGGTCTTTCTTCTTAATCCAATCTGCCAGTCTGTGTCTTTTGATTGATGAATTTAGGCCATTAATGTTCAGGGTTATTATTGAGATATGATTTGTATTCCCAGTCATTTTGGCTTAGTTTTTGTTTTTAACTTGACTTGGTTTCTCCTTTGATTGGCTTTTCCTTTAGAATAGTTCCTCCCTTTGCTGACTTACATTGTTGTTTTCATTTCTTCCTCATGGAATATTTTGCTGAGAATGTTCTGTAGTTTAGGCTTTCTATGTATAAATTCTTTTAACTTTTGTTTGTCATGGAAGGATTTTTATTTCATCTTTAAATCTGAAGGTTAGTTTTGCTGGATATAAGATTCTTGGTTGCCAACCATGTTTTCAGAGCTTGAAAGATTATTCCAGGCCTTTCTAGCTTTTAGGGTCTGGGCTGAGAAATCTGCTGATATCTGTATTGGTTTCCCCTTATATGTAATCTGATGCTTTTCATTCACAGCCTTTAAAATCCTATCTTTATTGTTTTTTTTTTTTGGAACCAGGGATTGAACTCAGGGACACTCGGCCACTGAGCCACATCCCCAGCCCTGTTTTGTATTTTATTTAGAGACAGGGTCTCACTGAATTGCTTAGCGCCTTGCCCTTGCTGAGGCTGACTTTGAACTCATGATCCTCCTGCCTCAGCCTCCCAAGTCGCTTGGATTATAGGCGTGCGCCACCATGCCCGGCTCCTATCTTTATTTTGTATGTGAGGCATTTTCATTATTATGTGTCTTGGTGTGGATCTTCTGTAATTTTGTGCATTTGGTGTTCTGTAAGCCTGTTGTAGTTGAATTTCCATTTTATTCTTCAGTTTTCAGGACTTTTCTGATATCATTTTATTGAATGGGTTGTTCATTCCTTTGGTTTGTATCTCTGTGCCTTCCTCAATCCCAATAATTCTTAAATTCAGTCTTTTCATGATATCCCATAGTTCTTGGAGGTCACATTCATGATTTCTTACCATCTTCTCTGTTTGGGCAACTTTATTTTCAAGATTCAATATTTTGTCATTCTTGTCTGAATTTCTGTCTTCCAAGTGATCTCGTCTGTTGGTGATGCTTTCCATTGAGTTTTTTATTTGGTTTATTGTTTCCTTCATTTCAAGGATTTCTGTTTAGTTCTTTTTCAGAATCTCTCATTGTTGATCTTTTGCATCCTGCAGTTGCTGTTTCAACTGCTTATTGTGATCAGTCATTGCCTGCATTTGTTCTCTTATCTCATCCTTTGCTTCGTGAATCATTTTAATCATATATATTCTGAACTCCTTTTCTGACATTTCTTCTACCATGCTGTCATTGGATTCTATTAGTGTAGAATCTTGGTTTGTTTGAAACACTTTCTTCCCTTGTTTTTTCATGTTGTTCATGTATGTTTCCCTATAGCCATGCAGATCTGGAGTATTGCGGTTTCCGCTCTATAGACTCATAGTGACCTTGTAGTTTTCTAAAACTTCTTCTTTAAGGTGGAGATCAGTATTAGCAACACCCAGTACAGACAATATGCGGCTGTAAACCAAATAGCTCCTATGAAGAAGTTAACAATATTGTCATAATAAACAGAGAGGATGAGTTCAATTATCTACAGTGTAACAAATAGATTTGCAATGAGGACTACAGTTTCTCTCTCTCTCTCTCTCTCTCTCTCTCCCTCCTTCCCTCCCTCCCTCCCTCCCCTTTCTTTCTTTCTTTTTTCTTTTCCTGGTACTGGGGATTGAACCCAGGGGCACTCCACCACTGAGCCACAACCCTACCCCTATTTTGTATTTTATTCAGAGGCAGGGTCTCACTGAGTTGCTTAGGGCCTTGCTAAGTTGCTGAGGCTGGCTTTGAACTCATGATCCTCCTGCCTCAGCCTCCCAAGTGCTGGGATTACAGGTGTGCGTCACCTCGCCCGGCAGGATTGCAGTTTCTAATGGAGGACAAAGAGGGTGGGGAGGGGTGTAGGATATAACTGTGAATGGGATAAGAAAAGAGTATAAAGAAGTTCTGGATCACAGGAAGAGTGAAAGTGTAGTCAAAAGAAGTTGGTTGTTAGCATGAGAAAAGGCAGAGATTCTGAGGAAACAGGTAAACAAAAGGAAAATGGAGAGCAAGAAAAAGAAATAAAAACTTAAAAATTTTCAAAAAGGAGGAAAAGGAAAAAAAAACATCTACAGTATACCAGTCATATATTACAAACCTCCCAGTCTTCAGTAGCCTGATGTATGAGAGGTACCTGACAATGAGCTTCCAGTCTCCAGCAGGCATCTCAGGATGGAAGTTGCCCCACCTAATGACAGTTTCCACTTCCAGGATAATACTAGATGGCTGCACTGGCTTCCAAACTTGTTGGCAAATGGGGAGATGCATCCCTGAGTCTGTATGGGGTGGGGTCGGTCAGGCAGAGGTGGAGGTCGGGGTCCTGTAGGTGGGACTAGCAGTCCTTCTGGCTAAAGGTCTTGGAGGCAGGGCTTGGTCAGTCAGGCTGGGGTTCCTGCAGGTCCTGGCTGTTTCCCCAACATGGCGACAGCCACATGTAACCAAACCTGAGGGTACTGTGACAGTGGATTTCCAGGCAACAGCAGGCAGCTCACAATCCACAGACGGTCTGCAGGCTACTAGTGGACGATCGGCAGGTGGACCTCGGTTGGTGGGTGATGGGTAGGTGAAAGGCAGGCGATGGGCAGGCCAGAGGCAGGCAAAGAGGCAAATGGTCGATGATGATAGGCGGCAGTGAGAAATCTGCAACAAGGAACGCAGACTCCCTGTAGTCCGTCATCTTGATCTCTCCCGTCTGTGGCTTTTAAGAGTTAGGATGCTAAATCTGAGAAGGTTAGCAACCAGACAAATAGGGCAGAACCTAAATTATTATTTATACTGACGATTGTTTTTTCCCCTCCCAAACAGTGCTCTGGTTTGGGGTCTCTCTGTGAAACACAATCCACAGAAAGTGGGTAAAGACCATACATTGGAGGACGAGGATGTCATTCAGATTGTGAAGAAATGAAATGTTTTCCTTTTCCCAAGTGTGGAGGCCAACCACAGCAACTTTCTTCATGACCAAGCAGCCTACTTCATCCCTTCTGTCTTTGGCAGCCACTGGATTAGAACACAGGGGTGGGAGATGGAGGCACCCAAACTGTAACTTCAGTTACTTTACTTTGGTATTGCCCTCTATGTTGAACTACATAAAAGATCTCATAGCCCTGTTGGCTTCGTGCAGTTTGTGTGGTGTTTCAGATTTATTTTGGGATAGGCTGAATGAGGAAGAGTGTATACAATTAGGTAGCTGCAGAAATACTTGATTACTTGGTCTTGAATGTGAAATGGATAAAAATGTGACATGTAACATTTGATGGTTAATGATGGAAGATCCTTCCAACTAGATATGGACTTCAGTCCTGTCTTTTCCAAATAATACTGGAGATAGGAATAAGAACTGATTATTCTCTGCAAGGCTAGCCCATTTTGAGAAATGCAATTGAATAAACTACTGTGACCAGGCACATTTGGGTTTGACATGCAGATCTACCTCTAATTAGTTGTGGAACCCTGGAAAAATTGCTCAGCCTTTATAAACCTTAGTTTTCTCATTTAACAGGGATGTATATTTTTTTTTCTTTTTTTTTTTTTTTTGGTACTGGGGATTGAACCCAGGGGTACTCCACCACTGAGCCACATCCCCAGGCCTATTTTGTATTTTATTTAGAGATAGGGTCTCACTGAGTTGCTTAGGGCCTCACTAAATTGCTGAGGCTGGCTTTGAACTCGTGATCCTCCTGCCTCAGCCTCCCAAGTGCTGGGATTATAGGCATGCGCCACCGCGCCTGGCTTAACAGGGATATTAATGGCACTTTCTAAGGTGATGGTTGTTAAGGAAAACAGTACTTGGGAAATTGCTTAGCATCATATTTGGTATAGAAGTACACAGTGAATGTTGATTCCTGTTATCACTGGGTGCTTTCCTTTTCTGGGCCGTCTGCCCTAGTCAGGGCACACCTGTACATCATCGGGCTGAATGTTGAGCTGAACTGTACTGCCAATTCAATCATTAAAATACCTCCTTTTCTGAAGCCCAGCCTTTTGTTTGAACCCCCATGGCAGTCCTGGCCTCAACCACATAACCTTGGTTAAGGTATGAAGGCAGGATGAACATTGCAAGTGGGCAAACTATGTGATCAAAGTTTTGTGTATACACTGTATGTGTGGAGGTGGAGATTAGGGTAGAAGGGTTGGTTGGCATCAGGGTTACTTGAGAGGGTACTAAAAGCATAATCAGAGGTTTTAGGGGCTGGGAATAAGGAAATTTAAATGGATTGCTCTGGTTATATGAAGGCAGTTGGCCATAGTCTTGGTGTGGTGGGTTAGTGAGAATATGGGTGGAGGGCACGTATGGGCACATAGGTCCACAGGAGAAATGTCAACTTAAGTGACTTTCTCTCTGGAAGAAGTCAAGATTATTTCAGTATGGATCACAGGGATAAGAGTAGATAGTTCCTGAGAAAATCAGAAAACAGAACATGTTTGTAAGGAAGACAACATTTGATTTTGTATTCAGCTGAGATGTGCTAGAGATTTTAGGAGGTTTTAAGGGATGAGGATGTTGGATTACCTGTACAGTCAGCCTTTGTCTAGTGCTTGTTCCCCTTTTGCCCTATGATGGTCTGATTTTTTTTGGTACCACGGATTAAACTCATGGGTACTTATACACTGAGCCACATCCCCAGCCCTTTTGTATTTTATTTAGAGACAGGATCTAAGTTGCTGAGGGCCTGGATAAATTGCTGAGGCTGGCTTTGAACTCACGATTCTCCCACCTCAGCCTCCTGAGACGCTGGGATTACAGGCATTTGCCACCATGCCTGGCTCCTATGATGGTCTTTCTAGAGCTTGGACTCATTCTTTGGACCTAGGGACATAAATCCCTTACGCCTCAATTGCTAGTCACTTTTGAGGATATAGGCCTTTGTCACTGGTGTATTCATGATAGAGGTTGTGATCCAGAACCTACTCCAACACAGCAGGGAAATACTGGCTTTCTGAACTGTGGGATTTCCACAAGGTTTGCTTTCCAGCTAGAACATATTGGATTTTGGGGAATCCTTGTGCCAAAATTTCACCTTAAGCATTCAGCACACCCAGGATGCTGGGGAGGGGTTACCAAAATCCACGTCAAGATGAGAGGATGTGCTTTGATTAGGCTTTGACATTGTTCCCCTTCCTTTGATATGTGGCCTTATAGTCCTTGAGGCGAGAGCATTACCCTTCTTTTCCCTTTTGTGTTCTTTGGGCTTCTTGGCAGGTCTAGGATACTGGCTGAGGAGGAACAAATTCCTACAGTCTAAGATTTTCTCAGAGCTGGGCGCAATGGCGCACACCTGTAATCCCAGCATTTGAAAGGCTGAGGCAGGAGGATCGTGAGTTCAAAGCCAGCCTCAGCAACTTAGTGAGGCCCTAAGCAACTCAGTGAGACCCTGTCTCTAAATAAAATACAAAATAGGACTGGGGATGTGGCTCAGAGGTCAAGTGCCCCTGGGTTCAATCTCCTGTACCAAAAAAAAAAAAATTTTCTCAGGAGCTATAGTATTGGTGGTTTGGCTTTCATAGTAAGGTTTGAAATTCCTATTCTATTACATATTCCATCTATTTCCCAGACCTATTTTAGTGTAATTAAGTGCTCTTAGTTAGAATGGCTCAGCTGCATTTAACAGAAAGCCTAACTTAACCAGATGAAATGGAAGGAAACATTTTTTTTTTTTTTTTGGTGGTACTAGTGATGGAACCCAGGGCCTCGCATCTGCTAGGCAAGCACTGTACCACTGAGTCACATCCCCAGGCCTTGATGGAAGTTCTGTATGCAGAAATTAGATTTCAATGGATTGAATTAGAGCGGAGTTGAATAAATAGGATGGCTCAGTAAACGTCTGGGAGAAACTTCTGTATACATAATTTCCCAATAAACAAATCATTTTAGGTGAATTCAATTTAATAAAAAATTCTCCAATATTGATATCCTGGAATTAGCCACAAGGCTACTATTACAGGGTCAGCTCAGTCTCAGCTGACCCAGTGGGGTGTAGGCTCAAGAAGATTTAAGCTTCTTTCCTTGTAAATTGAGAGTTCAATTCCATAAGTGTAAAAGAAAAACTAGGTCCTTCAAGGAACCTACTGAACCTCTTGGCTCAGCTATTAGAAACAAGGAATCCAGGGAAGAAATAAACACAACAATGTCATTCACTTCATTCACACACATAGTATATGCAACTTTAATCAACCAAAAAAAAAAAAAAAAAAAAAAGTCCCAAATGTACAAGTGAAAAAAAAGTCCAAATGTTGACACAGGCTTAACTAATACCAGCTACTTTTATGTACAGCTGTATAAGTTCAAAAAAGCTATTCTATATGTATGTACAAAAGTTGTTTATACACAGGTCTGTACATAAGGGCCTATACATTTATTTCCTCAGAACCCTTAGGTGCCACCTCTTGGTGAAGACACCAACACTTCATTCACATATCTTACAAAAAAAGAAAGACTGTTTCCAGGATTGACGACACTGAATCCTGTATTCAGACTACGTAGACTCCACTCGATTGGTTAAGATCCTTCTGTCATAATGCATACCACACCAGGTGCATGGATCCCCTAAATAGCTTCACCCAGAGTGCTCCAAAGTAAAAGCCCATAAACCAACCAAGATGAGGAAGCAGAGTCCTGAGCAGGGTGCCACCAAAGGTCCAGGCATAGGTAAGCCTGCCTGTCCTGCTCATTGTCGGTATTCCAGTTCATCTACACTGATGACTTTGGCGGGCATGGAGGGCAGGGGCTGCTGTAGCACATCTGAGCCAAACCATTTGGCAAGACCCACAGGGGAGCTGCTCCTTTGACTGGGGCGATGCTCCAGCTGAGAGTGCATCTGGGGCAGGCCTGACCGGCTGGGCATGTTCTGAGGGGTCGTCTGAACGCTGACTGCTGCTGCCTGGGAACCAGAGCCTGGAGGATGCAGAACTATGAAGATAAGATGGGGGGAAAGTAATTCTTTGTTAGGCTCTGTTTCACTCAATCCCTATCCATAAAAAACTTCAAACAATGGTATACCAGACGATTTGAGAGTTTCTTTAGAAAACTACTTTTCAAGATGGCAATAATAGAAGATGGTACTTTGGAAAGCTAAGCTATACTGAAGCCACCAATACTGAAAAACCACCCTGATGACAAGACCACTCCAAGGCAAGCAGCTGCATCACAGAAGGACTAACATTACCTGGTGAGAGAGCATCTACCCTGGGCAGGTCCTATGTGGAAGAATTATTGGGAAGATTCTTAGCCTTCTAAGAGGTAATGGACAAAGAAAACATGGGCACACTTGGCTCTCCCAGGAGCAATAATCCCAAAGCCCACAGAGATTGGTTTACTTCATCTTCTCCAGTTATACCTTACTGTAGTCTTGCTAGGTCAAGTTAAGGAATGGTGTGTTAATTCATCTCCTTCACTGGAAACTGGTTCTAAAAGCTTCAAGCCTGCTCAGCTCATTACAATCTCACTTGGCCCCACTACTGAACCTACCTGAGCGCTGTAGCTGCTGCTGCATCATTGCCAGATGCAAAGGTGTCCCAGGACGAGGATTTAGGAGAGGGTGACTAGCGGCTGGTAAAGGGTAAAAAGGCTGACCCAGGATTGGGCCAGATATTCCCTGTAAATGAGTCAGATCTATTCCAGGAGGAAGCACACCTGTTGGGCAGAAAGAAGAAACTTTAGAAAAGCAGTTTTAGCTGGACGCGGTGGTGCACGCCTGTAATCCCAGCACTTGGGAGGCTGAGGCAGGAGGATCACGAGTTCAAAGCCAGCCTCAGCAATTTAGTGAGGCCCTAAGCAATTCAGTGAGACCCTGTCTCTAAATAAAATACAGAACAGGGCTGGGGATGGGGCTCAGTGGTAGAGTGCCCCTGGGTTCAAACCCCAGTACCAAAAAAAAAGATAGAAAAGCAGTTTTAATGTACCTGGAAATTTTCAAGTTTGTATAGTTTTGGTGATTTGGATTTTTTCTTTTAAATATAAAGAATGAAAAATGCTTAAGCTATCAGCATTCTTTGTCATTCACTGTCTATAAAAGGTAATTTTTAGGGACTGTGGTTGTTGCTCAGTGGTAGAGTGCTTGCATAGCCCTTCTAGCACATGAGGCACTAGGTTCGATGCTCAGTACCACATAAAAAATAAACGTATTGTGTTCGTCTATAACTTAAAAAAAAGACAATTTTAAAAAAGGCTGGGTATGGTGGTGCACCGTAATCCCAGTGACTTGTGAGGTTGAGGCAGGAAAATCACAGGCTCGAAACCAGACTCAGGAAGGCTCTAAGCAACTTAGTAAGACTGTCTCAAAAAAAAAGGGGGGCGGGGCAGTGCTGGAGATGTGGCCAAGTACCCTTGGATTCAATCTCTGGTACCTAAAAAAATAGGACAATGCTCTGTCTTTTAAAGGACTGGGAGAGAAACTGGATTGTTCCCATTGCCCACCAGTTACACTGAAGACTCTAGTAACATCTTTCTAGGGTTGAAAATCTCCCATAGTTCACTCAGTATCAGCAAATGTCACACTAGGTGCACAGATACCCAAGCCAAATTAGAAACTCACCAGCTTGCAACAAACTTGGAAGATGCTGTGGATGTACCCCCTGGGCCAGCATTCTCTGGACCAATCCTGGGTGAAGCTGATGAGCAGGCCGAACAATAGGGACATGGGGAACAAGGGGAACTTGGTGGACAGGGCGGAGAAAAGGTGTTCCTGGAACTGGGGATGCCAAGGTGGGTGTTTTTCTTCCAGTTGTTTTAGGTCGGTAATCTTGTTCTTTGGTGTATCGGTTTGTCTGGGACAGTGGGGTGGAACATGAAGATGGCTGTAACGTTGATAGTTTAGGATTTGTCATAGAAGAGTCTCGATCAGCACTGGGAATGGAGTTAGAGGACAGCAAGTTCTCTGTAAGGATTCAAAAGAGAATATTTTGGTATTGGTAAACCTTTTCCAAATACTTTGACCTCCCAACGGTCCAGTAAATTGCAATTCTTGTTTGATCCCTTGACAAAGTAAAGACTGCATGGTAGGGACCATCATTTGCCTTATAAATAGGCCCAGAAGATGAACTGTGAATCAGTGCCATAAGAGTAGTTAGGGATAGAGCCAGGACTAGATGCCAAGTTTTTCAAATTCTTGCTGGAACAAAGCTTGCTATTGTTATTGTGTTTTTTGTTTTGTTGGTGCTGGGGTTCAAATCCAGAGTATTGTATATTTTAGAAAAGCTCTCTACCATTGAGCTACATCTACCAGCCTACAAAGAAGTTTTAATAAAATCCCAAAACAAAGTCTCTGAAGTTATAAATGTCTCTTAAGTCCATGTCTTGGCTGGTAAGGTGCTACATGCCTACAATTCCAGATACTTGGAAGGATGAAGCAGGACTGCATGTATAAGGTGAGCTTTAGCAACTTAGCAAGACCATGTCTTAAAAATGACTGGGGGCACAGATGGTGTGACTCTACTTTGTGTACAACCAGTGAAACAATAGCTGTACTCCATTTGTGTTCAATGAATCAATAAGTAAAAAAAAAAAAAAAAAAAAAAGACTGGGGCTGGGTTTGTGGCTCAGTGGAAGAACACTTGCCTAGCACTGGGTCTGATTTTAGCACCACATATAAATAATTAAATGAAGGTCCATCCATAATAGAAAAAACATTAAAATATAGCTTAGTGGTAGAGTGCACCTTGGTTCAGTTCCCAGTAATGGGGGCAGGGAGGCATGGGGGAAGTAGGCTAGGGCAGGGAAGCCCACATCTGTATTCTTATACTCCTCTCAATTCAAGGACAGCTATTGGCAAATGCCTGGTATATTAGGCCTGGTGGTTCAACTTAATTGGGTATCCTATCCTGTTCTACCCTCATGGCTGTGGCTTCAACCTGTATGGAGGCTAGTCTCATCGTTGTCAGATGCTTGTTATTAACATGCTTTTTATAGCCTGAGGAGAAAATCAAGTATAATATTATCCAAATCCATAGCAGATAATTAAAGCAACAATTACAGTCTACTCCAAGAATCTAAATTAGCCTAATAGGACCAATAGGATTTCCATTATATTCCCATCTTCCCTACAAGAAGCCTTCTCAAACAGGCAAAAAACTCTCAGATCAATAATTAATACCTCTGGAAATCCCTAACTCATTTAAATCTGTGTCACTACATCTACCACCTTCATGATCCTTACTGTGTAACTCATAAGCCTCTTGCACATTTTCTATATACTTCTGAAAGGCTCTCATGTCTAATATGCTTCACCCATCTCAGATTTTATTAGACACTTAAGTATCCACACATTGTAGAAAAACTTTCAGAAGCAGAACTAGAAGTAGATTAATATGCCAAATGTATTATTCATTCAACTTTGAAGACTAATTTTTTTTTTTGTTTTTTGGTACTATGGTACCAGGGATTGAACCCAGGGACACTCAACCACTGAGCCATATCCCTAACCCCCTTTTCTATTTTGAGACAGGGTCTTGCTAAGTTGCTTAGGGCCTCAGTAAGTTGCTGAGGCTGGCCTTGAACCTACAATCCTCCTGTCTTAGCCTCCTAAGTCGCTGGGATTATAGGCACATGCTATGGAGCCCAGTTTAGTCATTCTGTGTGTGTGTGTGTGTGTGTGTGTGTGTGTGTGTGTGTGTGTGTCTGTGGTGCTGGGGATTGAACCCAGGGCCTTGTGCATGTGAGGCAAGCATTCTACCAACTGATCTATATCCGCAACCCTATTCTTATAAATCAGCATTCACACCACTCTTATATTGGTCAGAATGATGAGCAAGAAAGTGACTGTGAAGTAGTCCAACCCTTCTCACAGACACAAAACTGTAGCCAGGGCTGAGCCCAGGGCTTTGCAGAAACACAGGTCAGGTTGTTCAGCACTCAGGCCCATGTTCTCTCCGACACATTCTTTCTTTTTTTTTTGAGGGGGGTGGCGGGCAGCGGGGGGGAACCGGGGACTGAACTCAGGGACACTCGGTCACTGAGCCACATCCCCAGCCCTATTTCGTATTTTATTTAGAGACAGGGTCTCACTGAGTTGCTTAGGGCCTCAATAAGTTGCTGAGGCTGGCTTTGAACTCGCGATCCTCCTGCCTCAGCCTCCCAAGTTGCTGGGATTACAGGCGTGCGCCACAATGCCCAGCACATTCTTTCTTGAGTAGTACACCCAACAACACTGTAGTACCTTCAGTGGCCTTCTGAGTATCCTCTTTACTGTCTACAGGAACAGCTTTTCCAGATGCTGGCTCCTCCTTGCTTTTCTCTTTGCTCTCGTACATCTTCCGGATTACTGAGGTAGGGGTGAAGGAAGGAGAAAGCTGCAGAGAAAAGCAATTGACATCAGCACGCTTTAAGTTCCTCTCTCTAATATCAAGGCAAGCTTAATTAGCCAAGTTAATCAACGAGAAAGAGACCCCATATTGCCCACATGGTGGCAGAGACCCCAATATTCATCTGTAGCAAATGGAGGAAAAGAAACTTAAAAGAGGCAAATAGTTTGTCTTAAGATCTTCATCACACTTGCTCACAATTCTGTGATGATGGGCACCTGCCTCTGCTTCACACATTTCCCCAGCCCAGGATTAGGCTGGGAAGATGGGAAAAGCATGGGCAGAAGTATAACCTAAAGCAATAGCTTACTCTTCCATCTGGGAAAGGACATTTCAATGACAGTGTTAACATCTAAATAACTCCATGCTCCTAATGTTTCTCTTCTTCACTTGGCTACCAGAAAATTCACAATTATTTAAATAGTCTCCTCAGCCATTAGGATTCGTCACTTGTGGTCATTTTTTCCCATCTCTTCACTATTTTATTATGCATATGCCTTTTCTTATTAAACAACCCCAAATCATTGACATGAAGAGACAGTGCATTATTTTTTTGTTTTTTGTTTTTTTTGTGGTGCTGGGGATTGAACCCAGGGCTTTGTGCATGCAAGGCAAGCACTCTACCAACTGAGCTACATCCCCAGCCCGACAGTGCATTATTTATGAATAGAAAAGCTTCTTCTAGACCTTGCCTTCAGGTGTTTGGTGCAAAGACCCCATGTGGAGGGCTGCAGCTGTGGCTCAGTGGTAGAGCACTTGCCTAGCAAGTGTGAGGCACTGGGTTCGATCCCTAGCACCACACAGAAAAAACAAAACAAAAAACAACCTCCAAAACCCAAACCTAAATAAAGGTGTAAAAAATGTTGAAAACAACAACAACAAAAAGACCCACATGGAACTGTGAAAGGCACAGTGATAGTTTTTCCTAACCTTTGCCTATCAGCTTTGACTAGATGATAAAAGCCTATGGGGAATGAAACATTAAAAAAAAGAATGCCAGTTGTAAAACTATATTTGCCACTACAAATAAACCACTCTGTCCCAGCCTTAGTTCCTATCACTGAGACCTGAACAATTTGCAAACTCCCAGCATATACAATGTATTCACCATGATCTGACTTGTTACACCTGTCTGTCTCACCTCTTTCTCTTGCCTCCCTATATGAGATATTCGTTTGAACATACTGTGTGCTTTGGCTCATGCTCATCTATCTGCATGATATACTTTCCCCAATATAGGGGCTTCACTAGAAACCTGAGTTACACTGTGCGTGACCAGGGGAAGACCTAATAAAAAGGCAAGTATGAGGCAACCCCCACTGGGTCCTTTCTTGCTCTGCAGGAACTCTGTCTCTTATCATTTGAATAAATCCTACTGTTCTACACAAACACAGGCAGGTATGAAAGACTATTAGATCAGTATTCTTGTGGAAAGGCATTCAAGGACACTTTGGGGGACACATGTACAACATAGGCACAACCAGAGAAGTCTTTAAAAAACCATTCAGTCAGCAGTTACTGACCATGCTTGTGATGGAAGCAGCAGGGGCTGGGGAAGAGGAATTTCCTCGGTGCACGGGTGCTGGTGACTTTGTCACTCGCTGTTGCCTGTGAACAAACCAATTCTCAGTATAAGCTCTTAGCCAAACTCTTAAGTCCTAAAAACCATTTAACACTCAAAACCAGCCCAGGAATTTAACATCACTTTCCTTAATTCATATGAATTTCCTAAGCATTCAGTTTGTACCTAACATATGCAAAATCAAATGCCACATTCTGAGGAAAGACAAAATCTTAATGAAACATGGCCTGGGCCTTGTAAAAACTGTCTAGTGCAAGAGTCAATAACCCAGGGCAAATTATTAGATGCCACCGAGGCACAGTTGGAAAACAAAATGACAGAAAACTCTGAGAACTCCACTTCTTGGGGAAAAAAACTGGTGTATTAAGCCAGGTATGGTGGCACACGCCTGTAATCCAAGTGACCTGGAAGGCTGGGTCAGGAGGATTTTAAGTTTGAAGCCAGCCGCAGCAATTTAGCAAGACCCTAAGCAACTTAAGAGAGACCCTGCCTCAAAATAAAAAATAAAAAGCTCAATAGGTTCAATCCCCAGCACACACACACAGAAACAACAACAAAAAAGTTCATCTTAAACTAGATATAACCCATGAGAATCTAAAGAGAGAACAGTAGTTCAGGTAGTTAGAACAGGTATAGGGATTTGGGAAGTCCTTGGGAATGGAGGATTATCCAAGCCAGGGCAGAGTTTGTTACCAGTGTGGTGGCTAGGGAGGCTTTCACTCTATGGGCTGGGTGTGCTCTAGAGGGCGGGGAGCAACACTAGCACTCTGGATGGCATGCAACTGAGGCTGTGTGACACTGGTTTAAATCAAATAGAGAGTTCCAGGTATTTTAGGACCAGTTACATGCTGCATGCCCCACTATTCCTGTTTTACACCAAGATTAATCTCAGGCCTTCCAAATAAAGAAAAAAGAACAGCTTTCCCTCTTATCCAGCTATTCTATTCATTCTTAACTTTAAAGAAAATTGGAAATGCTGTTGATATAGACATAAGCAGGTTGAGAAAATTATGTGAACTCATTGGCTGACGAAAGTTTACTGCATTTTAGCCATGTCAAACCTTGTGCCATAAAGTTAAAATCCCAAGTATAGCCAATCATTTTGGAAGTTTGGAGTCATAAGCGGATGGAATCCTAAACCTATGGTTTCTTTCCAATTAGTACCAGGTAAGCCCCACTGCTGCCACACAGAAGGCTGTGTGACAATTTGGGCAGACACACAGCAGTGGTATTCCAAGTGACTATGGGGGGAATCTCTAAATCTGGGGGTTCTACACAATTTATCAGGTATTTATTCTGGTAAACACATTTGAGCACCAGATCCTGTTCTAAGTGCTGATAATACAGTAGTAAACAAAACAGACAAAAAGTCTAGTCTCATGGCGGTCACCCTGTACTGCAAAGTAGAAAGAGCAAGGAGATAGACAAAAACAAAACGATCCCCGCAACTAAGTTTCAGTAACTGTAAAATGCAGCTATTTACCCTCATTTAAAAAAACAGGGGTGATTGAAAAATCAAATAAAACTTTGTATGTTAAGCACTTTGAAAGTCACAAGTCATGTCAGTCATGGTAAGGAACCACATTATGCTAAAGGCAGAAAGCAGGCAAAGGAATGTTCAGTACACAGATCCGAGGCTCTGTGTTTAGGCTGACAAGCACTATAGATTGGATGCACTTATGCCAGGGTACTTTCCTGGGTTGTAATGTCTTCTGATAAAGACAGATAAAACCAGCTGAAGTAAGACACTGAGGCACTGATAAGGTAACTAAGAATCACAATTCAATGCCTGAAAGCCAGGCATTGTGATGCATGCCTATAATTCTAGTGGTTTGGGAGGCTGAGGCAGGAAGATTCCAAGTTCAAAGCCAGTCTTAGCAACTTAATGAGGCCCTATGCAACTCAGTGAGACCCTGTCTCTAAATAAAATATAAAAAAGAGTGGGGATGTGTGGCTCAGTGGTTAAGTGCCCCTGGTTCAATCCCTAATACCAATAAATAAACAAAATCACATAAAAACAAATACTTTTTTAAATTGTTGTTCTGGGAATTGAACTCAGCTGTTTAAGGCCTCACTAAGTTGCTGAGGCTGACTTTAAATTTCAGATCCTCTTGCTTCAGCCTCCTGCGCCGTTGGGATTATAGGAGTGCGCCACCATGCCTGGCAAAAAATACTTTTAAATAATCAATAATCATACAGGCAGGCCTAAACTGTGATGTTCAAGGATGCATATTTTGATGACGAGACTCAAAATATTAAGGTAGTGATTACTCCTCCCTCACCCCAATCATTCTGAATCCGGAGGTATTTTATCCTATATCCCAACCCTTCTTATTGAGACAGGACCTTGCTAACAGGCTGGCCTTGAATGTGCAATCCTCCTTCAGTTTATCTAGTCACTGGGATTACAGGTATGTGTCACCACACCTGGCGAAGTAGTGATTACTTTTATTTACCTATTTTTTTGCAGTGCTGGGGATTGAAGCCAGGGCCTTGTGCTTGCGCAGCAAGTACTCTACCAACTGAACTATATCCCCAGCCCAGTGATTACTTTTAAAGGCTAAACAATTGTCCTTCTGAGGGAGAAAAAAGGTATAATTAGCACAAGGCACATGGAAGGTTTCTGGGTAATTAACAAGAGGGTTTAACTCGTCATAAGCTGCACACTTGTTTTATGCAATTTTCTGTATCTCTTGTATTTCGCAATGAAAAAGAATATTACTACTCCATTCCTATTTCTTCCAAACTTATGGTTCATTTCATTTTACTTGTTCCAACTGGCAAAAAGGATAGTGAAGTCAGTAATTACTTGTGAACAGCTCTGATCAACAAACCCATCAGCTCTATCCAATAAAACTCTTGATATAACAATCCTGTATTGATAGAGTATGGTAACAACATGGAATCTGTGGAAAAAGGAAGTTAGGTAGAGTTTTGCTTTTTATCATCTCAAAAGTATGACTTCAAATAAGGAGCTATAAAAATGAATCTTTTAACTGGCAGAAATATCCTTAAGTTTTTTTTTTTTTTTTTGGAACCAGGGATTGAACTCAGGGACACTCGGCCACTGAGTCACATCCCCAGCCCTATTTTGTACTTTATTTAGAGACAGGGTTTCACTGAGTTGCTTAGGGCCTCGCTAAGTTGCTGAGGCTGGCTTTGAACTCTCGATCCTCCTGACTCAGCCTCCCGAGTCGTTTGGATTACAGGCGTGCGCCACCAGGTCCGGCATCCTTAAGATTTTCAATGTACTTACTCAACAAAATTGTAAGGTAAATCAGGTAGGCAGTATCTCTTCCATATAACTAATTAGCAAAATGAAATCATAAAAGGTAATTTCTAAAACAAAAATATAAAATAAACCATGCAGGATAAAAACCAGATATCCCTTTGATAGAATTCAATCATATTTCCTATACTGATGGCATCTGGAATGGGATGGAATTTCTTTTATTTGTTGTATAACATATCAGCATGTGCAAGGGAACTGTATTATGAATAACTAAATTACTAATGTCAGGAAAACTATATCACAAATTATTATACAAATCCTTACAGGCTGGCTAAGTATTTACCTGTTTCTGAATCCATCTCTGGTTCTGTCCACCTGTGGTTTGCTAAAACCAGGTTGGTAGAAATTTGCTGCCTGAACTGCAAGGTCATGTGGTAGGGCGAGCCCCTCCAAAGCTGCCTGTTGCAATTCAAGCTGGCTCATCTGCTGAACAGAAGTGGCAATAAAGGGTCAGCATAATAAAAGAAACAGTCAATGCACATTCTACAGGAATCTCCCTTTCCTCTTAGAAAGGTACATTTAAGTAGCAGTTGAGGAAAAAGTAGATATTGCAAACTTGACTAAATTATGCTACCAAATTTAAGTATTAGTTTAATTACTCATAGATTTTCTAGCCTTCATGGAACTTGAAATACATAGCACCACTATGAAACTCACAATAAAGTTCCACTGCTGCCAAACCAGCAATTCAAATTTGCACCCCACAATCAATAGGACTGAAAACAAAGTAACAGATTGGGTTTGAGAAATAGCTCAGGCTAACCTGGGCTGTGACAGGGCTCATGGGCTTGCGCATGCCTTGGAATGGATCTCCAAGTAGCTGCTGTGGTCCTGGTGTGAAACCTGTTGAGAAAGTTACAGAATCAATGAGTGCCAAGCAAGTGTTCACACATCAGGGCCGTATTATCACTAATGTATGCTGTGCCTTGCTGAGTACCTTCTCTTTTGGGAAGTACTGACTTCCCTAGCCTGACAGCCATCCTTCTTCCTCTATCCTACAACAGTGGATTATGCAAACCTCAATCAGAGCTTTTCATCGTCCAAACTGCTGGTGTATCCATCTTTCTGGTTAATTAGTCACCATTTTTCCTTTCAGAGCCAATATCTCAAAGATAAAAAACTTCACATAACCAGCATTTTGGCAATGCTCACTAAGTCAATTGGTACCTAAAGTAAAGTCCAGTGCTCTTTGGGTCACACTCTTTCCATAGATTTCTATCTCCCTGACCGTAGATCGATGTTTTCAAAACTTGCCTCAAGGTTTGATTAGCCAGCAGCCTACACTGGTTCCAGAATTACAGGAACCTAGGATATTTTGCTAGGACTGCTTTCTGGAAGTGCTTCTTTCATCCACATTCTGAATTAGGCATAAGACTTCACAGTTGAATTACACCTATCAACTTCAATAACTTGGTAGAGAGCCACTACTGACTTCTTTATCAAGGATAAACCTAAAGTCAAAATTACTTTTTTGGATTGAGATTCTCAAATAAGAATTAAATTTAGAGAACAAAACAAAACAAAAAAAATAGCAACATGAATATTGTCATGTAGAAAGGCAGTTGGATAACAAACTGTCTTCCACCTTTATCCTTACACCTCCCTCCAAAAAGTGTAATACATTTACATAATTTTTGAAAAACTCTTTTAAGAATGCCCATGGTTCTAGCTGTGGTTCTAGCTTGGTGATAGAGTGCTTGCCTCACATGTGTGAGGTACTGGGTTTGATCCTCAGCACCGTATAAAAATAAAGGTATTGTGTCCATCCACAACTAAAAGAATTAAAAAAAAAAAAAAAATGAAAAAGACTGCTACACTAGGCACAGTGGAGCATGCTTGCACTCCCAGTGACTCAGGAGGGTGGGGAAGGAGGATTGTAAGTTTGAGGTCAGCCTGGACAATTTAGTGAGACCTTATCTCAAAATAAAAAATTAAAAAAAAGGGCTATAGCTAGAGAAGTAGCTTGGTTATCGTAAAGCACCCAGTACTGGGGTAAAAAAAAAAAAAAGGAAGAAAGAAAAACTACCAGCTCCAGGGACAAGTATAACCTGAACTTCTGTAAGGGGGAGACATATATCTATGTTTAGTAGTAGTTACTAGAGATGCAGCTCAGTGGTAGTACACTTGCCTAACCTGTAAAAGGTTCAATCCCCAGCACCCCCCCGACACATAAGACGACTACTTACCAATTGGTGATGGTATTCTTGGGCGAAGGTAGTCTGCTGAGGCAGCTCGAGTTTGGAACACTTGTGACATGGGAGGAGAGGGTGCTCTTTGGCCCAGTAAAGATGCAGAAGGCTCTAAGCTCCCCATAAGGCCACTCAGAAGATTGGAAGAAGCAGGTCTCTGAATTGGTTGACCCAGAAGTTCCTATAGGAAAACAAAGAAAAACCAAAACAAATCCCTGTGAATAAACCTAGTTCTTTCTTCTAGTGAAAAGCTGTGGATTATGAATTAATTTTTGGAAGCCAGGAGATGAATCTCCTTAATGTTCCATGGAAGGACTTGGCATGTGTATATGCAATACATAATATTTAAGTTACAGCTACAGGTTAGGTACTCTTTTCTGCAGAAATTACAAACTCACAAACCAGAAAACAAGGGCTTACTTTTTTATCTTTTAAAGCCACTCTCCTCTCCCCAAACCCTCTCGAGGTCAGCAACAACACAGAACTACCAAAGGCAGCAACATCATATCCTTAATTGCCAGGCAATGTATATCATTCTCTAAGGTCCAAAGATGGATGATCATGACACAAAACCAGTTCAGAGAACTACTGTTCAGGACTCTGAGGCATCAGTACAAGATTATAACATACCTGCAGGATGTTCTTAGGGACAGGCTGGCCTGGAATCTCAGCAGGGGACATCAAATGGCTTTCAAGGTTTCGCTAAAAATGTCAAAGGAAAACTGATGTTAAACCCCGTTTTTTTTTTTTTTTTTTTTTTTTGGTGATATGGTACTGAGGACCAAACCCACAGCTTCGTGCATGCTAGGCAAGTGCTCTACCAAGCTACATTCCCATTCCTGACCCCCTGCCACCCCCCCCCTTTTTTTGAGACAGGGTCTTGCTAAGTTGCCCAGACAGGCTTGAACTTGTTATCTTCCTGCCTGTCTTCTGAGTAGCTGTGATTATAGGGGTGCTGGCTTTAAGAGTCTTAACACACTAACTTAGAGACTGGGGACCATAAGAAAATATTAGACACTCCCGAGGGAGTTTACACTCAACAGCAGAAAGATGTTTTAGTCACAGAAAACTTAGACCAACTTATTCTTCTCTCTTATCTCACAAGTCCCAAAGATCTGGGAGTGGAAAGACTCTTTACATGCACACACAGAATCCACTCTGAGATCCTTTTGGTGCTAACTCTAGTCCATTTCACCATTTCAAATCAAAAGAAGGGGAAAAGAAAATGAAGGAATTGAGGATTCCCATTATTTACCTCTTAGTAAGGAGCCACAGCCACAAGAAATTTTGCTAATTTATAGATTTAACTTTGAGGCAATCCTTGCTACCCATTAGCTTTAACAAGATTTACTCACTACAGATAATATTTAAATCATAGTAAATAACATGCCAATTTGGCTGAAACTGTTGTATTTCAGAATTTTGTATTTCAGGAAGTTTCAACATTAATATTTTTGTGGTGCTGGGAATCAAACCCAAGGCCTCATGCATCCTAGGCAACCACTCTACCACCGAGCCATGTCCCCAGCCCTAAACTTTATTACTTCTAAATAAGCTGTTCAAAAGGGGGTCACATGTGCAGGGTCAAGTTCAAGTCCTCCATTCTTTGTTCTTTAATGCAGCAGCAGTTCTTTTACACATTCAACTTGCATTCCCTCCTGCACTTCATTCAGTACATCCCAATGTTCATTCAACCTGAAATGCTTTCTCCGAATAGTTTCCTTTCTACTAGATGATCTGTCAAGACCCATAGTAGTGTCCTGAGGTACAACAAATAGCCTAGTTACTCAACTGTTTTATTGGTGGTTTTGGAATTGGGACAAAAATGCGCATGATTGTAATAAGCAATATCCTCAAGAGTTATTTAATTACATCTAACTAAATCAAAGAGGCAACCTTATAATGTATGGCTTACTACATTAAGAGAATAGCATCTACAATTCTATTTTAGATTGAATCAACATGTCTTACTTTTGGAATAACAATACGACTGAACCTAACTGGATAAAGGCAGATAAGAAATAGTATACATAACAAATAGCAGTTGTAAAGACATTGATTTTAGAAGTAGACCAGGACCTTACCACATGTGAATCAAGCAATAAAGGTAACACCTGGGGGCTGGAGTTGTAGCACAGTGGTAAAGTGCTTGCTTAGCACGTGTGAGGCACTGGGTTCAATTCTCAGCACCACATATAAATAAATAAAGCCAGGCGTGGTGGCGCACGCCTGTAATCCAAGTGACTTGGGAGGCTGAGTCAGGAGGATCGCGAGTTCAAAGCCAGCCTCAGCAACTTAGCGAGGCCCTTAGCAACTCAGTGAGACCCTGTCTCTAAATAAAATACAAAAATAGGGCTGGGGATGTGGCTCAGTGGCCGAGTGTCCCTGAGTTCAATCCCTGGTTCAAAAATAAATAAATAAATAAATAAATAAATAAATAAATAAATAAATAAAGGTCCATTGACTTAAAAAAAAAAAGAAAAAAAGGATAACACCTGGTATGCTTATTTCATTACTTTCCTTGTTTTTTTTTTTTTTTTTTTTTTTGAGGTTAGGCTGAATTTGTATTAGTTTTTGCCTAACCACTTGAATTACATCATCAGCAGGTAGATTCATTCTTCCAGTTGAAAACCAGATACACTTCAGAGCATTGAGATTTCAACATCAAACCAGGTACCCTCATAACTCTGGGTCAGTTGGGTCAGTATCCTGGAATCACAGGATTAAAACAAACTGCTGACTTCCCCTGCCTCCATTTCTTTAGTCACACTAAAAGAAAAAAAGTCAATTACAAGATTTGACCAACAGAACTGCAGTCAGCACCCAATCACTAAGACACAAAAGTGGAGGATAGTTTTCAATTTTTCAATCAGGTCCTTATATAAAAGCATGTCTATCTATGACTTCTTTGTAAGAAAACAACTGAAGCAGTTTGCAAAATCATCCCCCTGTAATTGGTATAGTATAGTCTGATACAAAGAAGTCTACTAAGGCCAAGAATAATGGCACCTCTGTTTGAGCAGGTTCAAGTCTCTACCACTAAGTGTTGGTTAGATAAGGAAATCTAAAAACCAGTTGTCCTCCCTTGGTACAAGGCATAGTGAATCAAATAACTATTGCTGTTTGTACCTTGCATACTTGCAGTTCCCAGACAGGGTCAGGAGAGAAAGAGACAAAACTGAATTTTGAAAAATTTGCTGTAACTTAGCAACTAGAATAAGTCTGTTTTTATTATTTGGTTCTATCCAGCTTCCCTTTGTATCACATGAAGGGGCAGTGATGTTACCATATAGGCCATGGCTGAGAACCACTCTGTAAACATTTTTACAACAAAGACCAGTGTATGCACACCTTTACCAAAATGCATACACCTTGTAATCTAACCTAATGTCTAAAAGTAAAGAAAAAAAATCTGGAGTCATAGCCTTTCCCATACTAGTAAATTAACAGAATGCAAAATTATCTTGAAAAATCCATCTAATTACTTTAGTAATTTGTATGATTGCCAACTCTAATCAAGAAAGCAGGTAATGCCAGGCATCTCTGAGTAATTATAATAAAAAATTTTTATTACAAAAATATGATAAGTTACATGAACTTAAGTAGTTGAATAACCAGAAAACCTTCTCTCGAGTTCACCCAAAAATATAGTTTTATACTTTTTTTTTTTTTTTTTTAGCTGTGACTTTAATGCAGTTATGCAGATACTATGCAAGAGTAATCTTTCACTCTTTCTACTATCACTCACAATACATACATGTTAGACATAAAATCTGCTTTGGTAGTAACAAATAACATATTGGTAATTAATGCACAAATGCATCAAGAACCAAACAACTACTAAAGAATTTCCAATTTACTTGGAATACCATCTTAAAATTCCACTTATTGTTGTGGGAAGTAAAACAAAGATGGAAAAGGAGAAAAGCCTTGGTAAAGTTTGTGCCAAATACTTACGCTGACTTTGGGCTGAGAAGGCAAAGTCCCACTTGCCTTCATAGTGCTCACTAGTTTGTTGAATGCAGTCATATCTCCATCTTTCTTGAGTTGTCGATCGCTGGTTACAGCATTCAGGGTTTCCTCTAAGTGTTCTGCCATGAAGGGAGTTGAATTCTTTACTTGTTGGTCCACCTTTAAGCCTTTGAGCCCTGCTTCTACCTCTTCTACTGAAAGCACAACCCCTGAATGTGCTGAAAGTTAAGAAAGTCCAGGTTAAACCAAGAAAAGGGATATTTGGGAGGAGTTCTCTTTGGCTATCATAATAGTTAAGGTGAAGATAATTTATTTCATAATTGAAGTGCAGCTGTCAGAAAAGGTTTACACTGAAAATAGACAAACTGAAAATACTTAAACTCACAGTTGCTTAGGGGGAGGGAATAAAGTTTTAACTGTGTACTTAGTAAAAGATGGCATATAAACTAACATAAAATGTTTAGATGACAGAAATCAGGGGGCGATAACCATGAGGTACTAGGCTTTAAAACCTGACACAACATTTCTGTGTCCTACAGAGGAATATTAGTCTTTTGGAGACTTGTTACCAGGGATAAGAATCCAGATAACCTAACATCAGCAAGGCTGTTACCTGCACTGTGGTTATTACAGTACCAAATTGTTATGCCAAGGGCTTTTAGCCTAAGTATGAACTCAGCCAAAGTTGTGAGGAACTGCCGTGGGAGGATTAAAATATTCACTGAGGTGTTACAATTAGGCCCTACATAAGAACTTGGATGAAAAGTTCTTATGGGGCCAAGAATCACTGACTTACCTAATTCTCAAAAGTGAGGTATTATTTGATAAAATAAATCCTTTTAAGAACATAACAAAAACACACCATATATTTAAACTTGATGAAATAGCAGTATGTTAAAACCAATTGCCTTAAGACTATCCGAACTTTTTCAGATATCTAAAGCAAATTCTTAAACACTTACAGCTTTCTTTAAGTTTTTCCTTATTTGCAGAAAGGCTGGAAAGAAGAGGTTTTAAATCCACTTTGGCTTTCTGTAGCATTTCTAAAATATCCACTTTATTTTCAGCATGGTCTTCCAATGGTATAGGAGCAAAATAATTCCCCGAGTTCTGTCCAGGAGAGAGGATGGCTTGCTCCAGACCTGATATTGCAAATTAACATATTCATAATTGGTCCCAATAGGATGGAAACATCATGAACAGTATTGAAAGGACACAAATTAAAGGCTTTTCATCCAGAGACCCTCTAATCCCAAGGAACCTCTAACTAATAGACAGAATGAACCATGTCAGAGAAAGCTAGAGTTCATATACAAAGCCAGAATCTGAAGCTATTTTACCAGCAAGTCTCTCCAGCTCTTCATGTGGTGTTGACCCAAGGCTGCTGGATCGACTTCCTGATCGACTCGGGTTAGAGAACCACCTACTGAACCGACTGGCAGAGACTGAACCTTCTCCTAAAACATCTTCTATCATCTGAAGAAAAAGACAAAAGATGCTAAGATAACAGTTTCTAGGAAAAAAAAAAAAAAGACAAGAAAGTTCAAATTTTAAGAAAGGTTTGCTTACTTTGAAACTTTGATGCTATTGACCCCTTTAAACTTAGAATTTTAGAATCTAACTTTTCTTCCCCTTTCTGGTCATTTCTGAGTAACTCAAATTTGGGCATAACCAACCGCGTACTTACTAAACATATATAATGAAGTCTCTATGCCACATATAGTGTTTTGGTTTTCTATCCTTTACCTTATTAGAAAATCTATGTACTATCAAATGTTCTCAGAGGACTGAGTTTAAAAATAAAAATCAGCACCAGAATGAAGCATTCTACTGCCAGGATGATAAGTAGCCTTCAACTAAACATTAAGTCTCCATGGAGACGTGAAAATCTTTGGTTCAAACTTGGTTATAAGTTTTAAGGAACATCATGAAATTCCATCCTGACAAATTCAGGATTGAAGGTAAAAAGCAGACCTCAAAGATTATTCCAAGTCAAACCTTACCAAGTGTCAGAATGTAAAAGATGGTATTTTAACTGACATCTAATTTTTGTTTGAGCTTAATTGGAAATTAACAGGTATTTGTTTTCTTTCAAAACCAGCCTCCATAGATTTGGTTTAATAGGGCAATTAAGTGATGTACTATGACCAGAAATAATTTTTTCAACATTATTTCATAAGTCATTTCTATCATCAATCTTGTAAAAGCGAGATTTAAGATTTTTTTTTAAATTTTGAATTTTGAATTCTACCCTATTATAAATTCAGTTAAATATCCAAACTGGCCGGGTGTGGTGGTACACGCCTGTAATCCCAGTACTTGGGAGGCTGAGGCAGGAGGATCACGAGTTCAAAGCCAGCCTCAGCAAGGCCCTAAGCAACTCAGAGAGACCCTGTCTCTAAATAAAATACAAAATAGGACTGGGGATGTGGCTCAGTGGTAGAGTGCCCTGGGTTCAATCCCCAGTACCAAAAAAAAAAAAAAAAGTCCAAACTGGTCTTTATGCATGACAGTATTAGTTGATTTTATTTTACTTGAAGTCTAAAACCCATTGTTTTCTAGTCAATATTCAGCAGGGGATGGTTAGATTTAACTTTTTGTTCTTATCTGGAAGAATGTTTTCATAATCTATATCCAAACTAAGTCACAAAATACTTCTCCTGCCTATAATCCCAGCACTTGGGAGGCTGAGGCAGGAGGATTATGAGTTCAAAGTCAACCTCAGCAACTGAGCGAGGACCTAAGTAACTCAATGAGACCCTGTCTCTAAATAAAAATACAAAATAGGGCTGGGGATGTGGCTCAGTGGTGGAGTGCCCCTGGGTCCAATCCCTAGTACCCCCGCCCCTTCAAAAAAAAAAAAAACTACTCCTGAAGGGATTTTAATTGAAGACCCTAATTTGAATTTCTGGAACTTCTATTTTCAGAGGAATTATTCAATCATATTCCACTTGTAGACTCTCATACCTTAAATATGACTTTTGAGTGCACTAATTTGCATTAATTAAAGTGTAAAAAATAAGCATTATAAATTATGTTTCATAGTGGAAAAATTAAGGGTTGTAACTAAAATAACAGAAATTGTAAAAGAAGTAATTAAAAGCTAGGATTATCCAAAATGGTTTCAGTATTGAAGAAATTTTGAAATTTTACAAATAACAAAAATGGTAGCTTTGCATTTTAACTTCTTTATTTCCTCTGAACATGTCACATAGGAAAAGTCAGAAGATAAACCAAAAGAACACAAAAAAGCAAAGGACAAGATATTGAAGTAATGAGAAAGTCATTTCTACATTTTGATCAGTTGTCAACTTCGCTTCAGGGGATAAGCAAACTCTAAAGCATAGTTCAAGAGTAGAAACTTACCTTTAGAAATATTTGTAGAAATACTAAGAAACTAAAGTATTTTAAACCAAGAGTTTATCTAGTCATTTTCATCATAGGGCAAGTTGGGACACTTTGATGGCAGAACCTCCCTCCTATATGTTGGCACAGGAAATGGAGTCATGGACACACAGCTCCAACACCTAGGTCAGGGCATCCTCTGCTATGTCCTGCTATGTCAGCCATCAGTAGATCAAGGAGTCTGAGAACTCTGTATTCTAGTTGTTTCAGCTGTTAGTAAATTCTCAATAGCATTTTTTTTTTTAAATTTTGTTTGTGTGGGTACTGGGGATTAAACCCATGGGCACTCAACTACTGAGCCACAATCCCAACCCTTTTTGTATTTTGTTTAGAGACAGGGTCTCATTGAGTTGCTTTGCGTCTTGCTAAGTTGCTGAGGCTAACTTTGAACTTATGATCCTTTTGCCTCAGCCTCCTGAGCTGCTGGGATTATGGACATGCACCATCATGCCTGGCTTCAATAGCATTTCTAATATGACTATTGTTTGTGACTATTAGTCTGATTCTTCAAACGTCATTTAGACAAGTCATATCCCTGGATTCATAATATCATTCTGATAAGCAAACATATCATGAAATATTTTTGTTCTTGATAATTACTTGGTTTTACTGATTAATACTTGGTTTCTTTTTCTGTTTTCCACTTTAAGGAAATTACATTTTGTGTTTTACTCTAGTTTACTGATTTCTTTGGATTTCAAATGAATGTATTTAAAGCTACATTTTCTTCTGGGCTATTTTTGATTATATCACTGAGGTGTTTCTATGCCTTTTTCATCACTCAACATATTTAAGCCCTGTTAGGTTCAGACACTATTAGCTAAGAGTTGTACCTATTTTATTTTTTGGTACCACAATCAAACCTAGGGGCATTTAACCACTTAGCCATACCCCAGCCCTTTTTATTTTTTGAGACAGAGTCTTGTTAAGTGGCTTAGGGCCTTACCAAGTTGTAAGACTGGCCATGGACTTGTGATCCTCCCATCTTAGCTTCCCAAGTCGCTGGGATTACAGGTGTGCACCACCACACCAGGCAAGTGTTGCATCTATTTTAAACATCTTTTCGTTATTTAACCAATTATTTGCCCATGTGATCCACATTTTCAGTTTGTGTAGATTTCTATAGTTGCCAATTTGTCAATTTCTAAGGTACTGCAATGCCAGTGAACATAGCACACGAATATATGTGTATGTATGTTATTTTGATTTCTCACCTGTTTCCTCTGCTAGAAAGTTCTATGAGGAAAGGATCTTCATTTTGTTTCCTACAATAATCTTAGTTCCTTGAACAGTATCCAGATACTAGAGGTGCTTGATAAATACTTCTGAATTAATGCATTACCATTTTTCTTGTGGCTTAATAAGTAGTCAAGTTATAAAAAACTATTCTGTTTTGTCATTGAGTTCTGTTTTTAGTTTTAAAAATTTACATACACACACACACACACACACACACACACACACACATATTTTTAGTTGCTGATGGACTTTTATTATTTATGTGCAGTGTGGAGAATCAAACCCATTGTCTCACACATGCTAGGCAAATGCTCTACCACTGAGCCACAATCCCAGCCCACTGTTTCTATCTACTGATATCTAATATTTGAGGAGCTTACTGTAACTGTTTTCAGTACTTTCCACATTTGCCAATTGACATTTGAATTCTTTACACCCTTTCTTTCTTACTTTTCCCAATTAGTCATTTTCTGAGTATTGTATATAATTAGGGTTCAGCTGGTTATGTGGCACAATCAGAGAATCTGTTTTGATTAATCCCAGTTTTGCTTTAAAGTGAATCTTTTACAAAATATATACCCCAAACCAGTAAGTCCCAAGTTTTCAATTCTGCAAATATTTCAAAAATAGGTTCATTAAAATAGGCTGGAAATCATAATCTACATCTTTTGTATATTAACATTATATAATTGTATTATCATTACTTATGCTACATATTATATTATACCATATTTAAGGTTTTATGTGTGTTCTATATCTGGGAGGATGGGACAAAGTGGATTAATGAGCACTGACTCCATAAAAAATATGGGGACATATTTTGGCTTAGTACCAACTTGTTCATCATTACCTAGGTTTTGTCTGGGGTTGAGTACAATAGGATAAGATGATGTCAAATCCCTATTCCTTCCTCTTATGCTTCAGAGACAGTACAGTTTCTTAAATGAAACCATTTAAATTGGGGTTCGGTTTCCAGCACTTATTAGCTGGATGACCTTGGGCATGTTATCTAAACTTTGTATTTCCTAATCTGTATTATGGAAACAATTAACTAATTTACAAAGGATTTGTGAAGATCAAATGATTTACTATATGTAAAGCCTTAAGCAATCAGCACTGCATGTTACCTGTTGTTATTAAAAGTTTAGGCTTAGCACTTTATTTAAATCAAAGAGTGAATTCTTCTTCTGCCTAGGCACACACGAGTTTTGCAGGAGCTCACATTTGGAGTCAAGTACAGGTGTCTAAAATTTGACATTCTGCTATGAAAACATTCAACAATAAGATTTCCATCTGTCTTCTGAGAGAATGCAAAAAAAAAAAAAAGTCACTAAACAGTTGAGGTAAAAATAAAAAAACACTGTGCCCTCAGAAGTTAAGAATTTAAGAAGCCCACTCAATTTTACATCAAATAATTAAGCTCACGCTGGATATGACCCTTCTGTTTGGAGTGAACTAAAGGAGTATTGTTTAGGAGACTTTATATGAGGTATCAGGGTAGGAAACTTAAAATTAAAATTGCTGTCAGAACTTCAGGAACAAAACTGAGCAAACAGTTGCCATGGTTGATTTGGAGACACATTCTATATATTCTTGAACAGTGCCACAGACAAATGTATTCTTGACTCATACTGGTCTACATTAACTTATGTTCAGAAAGTGAGAGTAAATGTTTAGAAACTTACAGGAATTTTATGTTTGCTGTGACATGTACTTTATACTAATTCCAGAAATAAAACCTGGCCCTTTACCACAGAGAATTTAAGAAGTATTGTCCTAGAACTCACCAGTGGCCCTAATCAGTGCTGTGCATTGTCAGCTCACTTAATTTGGGTGACCATCTTTTGAGGGGAACAAGCAAATGACAAAGGAGACAGGTTAATTTTGTTTGCTCTGTTGTGCCCAAATTTTTCTGTGCATGTAGTAATCAAATAAGGAGGAACAATGGTTAAGGAATAGAGTCATTTTAAGTTAAATTCCGTGAATGGCTAATTCTAAAGGAGTGGTCAACTCATGTATTTAGTGTTGTAAATAGGACATCAAGAACGTACAGTTTTTTTGTTTTTTTTTTTTTTGGTGCTGGGGATTGAACCTAGGGCCTTGTGCTTGCAAGGCAAGCACTCCACCACCAACTTAGCTATATCTCCAGCCCCAAGAACATACAGATTTTTTTGTTTTTAAAATTTTTACTTTATCATGGTTTCATGCACTCCTTAGAAGCACAGAAAAAGCCGGGCGTGGTGGCACATGCCTATAATTCCAGTGGCTTGGAAGGCTGAGGCAGGAGAATCATAAGTTCAAGTTCAACCTTAGCAACTTAGCGAGAACCTGTCTCGAAAATAAAATAGAAGGGCTGGGGATGTGGCTCAGTGGTTGAGCACTCTGGGTTCAATCCCTGGAACAACAATAACAAAATCCCCCAAAACACACACACCCCAACCAAAAACACCCCACAGAAAAACCTTGTTTGGTGTGTATATGGTCTATAATTACATCCCTTCTCTAAACATTCAGTGAGGTTTTAGTAATTCATAAATGTTGAAGGGGCAGGAACAAGAGCAGGTAGCAAGCAAAGATTAGGGATGGCTTATAGTTTCTACTTTGGAAGTCCAGAAACACTAGAATTCAAGAGTTTACCAGCAACACTGATAGTACCCCAGGTTCTTATCACTAAGGATTTTTAGAACTATCATATCACAAATGGTACCACCTAAGCAGATAGACTCCCCCAAGGAATGCAGGTCAGTGTGACATCAATCACCAGTAGTTTTTAGAAAAGGTATTTCGCAGTAAGTCTTAAAAGACAAATAATTAGAAATAAAAGAAGACAGCTGAGTGTGGTGGCAGATGCCTGTAATCACAGTTGCTCAGGAGGCTGAGGCAGGAGAATCTTAAGGAGTTCAAAGCCAGCCTCATCAACTTAGTGAGGCCCTTAGCCACTCACTGAGACCCAGTCCCTAAATAAAATAAAATACAAAGAAGGGCTGGGAATATGGCTCAGTGTAAAAGTGCCCCTGGGTTCAATCCATGATACAAAAAAAGGGAAGAAGATAATCAGGCATGGTGGCATGTGCCTGTATTCCCAGTTGCTTGCAAGGCTAAGGCAGGAGGATCACTTGAACCCTGGAGTTCAGGGCCAGCCGGGTCAACACAGTGAGACCCTGGCTCAAAAAAACAAAAACAAAAACAAACCCCCCAAAAGTTAGAGACTATATTCTTAAACATTTGATCAGTTTTTACTAGGATGCTAACAGTCTAGAAAATGTTAACTGGTACACAATCATCATTTAATCATTTCCATTAAGCCTCTCAAAAACAAAATAAAACAAAAAATCTAATAAAAATTCAAATATTTGAGAATAAAAGCTAAAAACCTCAATGGCATCTAGCAAAACATTTTAGCAGAAGAATCACCTGAGTCCAGGAGTTTGAGGCCTGCTCGGGCAGTGCAGTGAGACTTGTCTCAAAAATAAACAAATAAATATCTTAAATACCATCTGTTGTTCCATTCACATTTACAAGTGCACTGCTACACTCACCGAAGCCAAGCATGGCACCTTATCAAGGTTAAAGAATTCATTAAAGTCAAATTCTCCTGGGGACTGCTCAGGCAAGACGGCATCTCTTGGCACTTCCTGATCAGCAGTAGGCTCCTGGGTGAGGATGACTTCCACCTCATCCTCCTCGGTTACTCCTCCATTGCACTCAACTATGCCTGAAAGCAAAACCAGACAAAAATGGTCTGATAAAGAGAACCACTCCAGTCTTACTTTGTGGTCTTGGTCATTATCACACATATAGAAGAGCCACAAGTAACTTTTTTTTGGTGCTAGGGACTGCACCCAGAGTGCTTTACCACTGAGGGATGTCCCCAGCTCTTTTTATTTTTATTTTGAGACAGGGTCTCACCAAGGTCTTACTTAGGGTTTTGATAAATTGCTGAGGTTGGTCTCAAGCTTGTGATCCTCCTGTCTCAGCCTCCTGACTCACTGAAATTACAGGTGTTGGCCACTATGCCTGTTGAGCTACAAGTAAGTTTAAAAGCAGATTTCTTGTGCAAGTACTGCACTTTCAAGAGTAAAAACTACCCTTCCTCTGGGAGCTAGAAGAGGACAAATGCCAGAACTCCAACATGACAGGAGAAAGATTATAGTCCCCTTATTAAGTACTTCAAGTTTCTGACAGTGTAATGGGTTCTTTTTCTAATAGGACTTTTTTTTTTTTTAAAGATACTTTGCAAGTCTTTGATAAGTGGAACCAAATTATTTTGCTCTGTCTTTACCCATGCATCTGGACTAACACTAAAGTCAGGATTCAATAACCTAAGATATTTATGTAAAACCTGCACAAGGGCAATTTTTTATTTAATTCATTTTGGTACTGTGAATAAAACCCAGGGGTGCTTTACCACTGAGCTATGTCCCCCAGCTCTTTTTGTTTTGAGACAGTGTCTTGCTAAATTGCCTAGAGACTCACTAAGTTGCTGAGGCTGGCCACAAACTTGTGATCCTTCTGCCTCAATCTCCTGAGTTTCTGAGATTACAGATGTGTGCCACTGTGCCCAGGTTGGTGGTAGCCATCCTTCAAGGCCAAGTTTCTATGTTACATCCTCTGGGAAGCCTGCTCTACCTACTTTGTTGTTGTTGTTGTGGTTGTATGCAGTAAATTAAGTGTTGCCTTCTCTATAATCCTTGCATTCTATCTCAGAGCACTTAAACACACTGTGTGTGTGTGTGTGTGTGTGTGTGTTGGTAGCAGGAACTGAATTCAGGGGCACTTAACCACTGAGCGACATCCCCAGTTCTTTGTGTATTTTATTTAGAGACAGGGTCTCACCGAGTTGCTTAGGGTCTCACTATTCTGCGTCAGCCTCCTGAGTTGCTGGGATTACAGGAATGTGTCACCATGCCCAGTTTACTATACTGTATTATAGCAACTCTGTGATGAAATTGAAATCTCTGAGACAGGTAACCTGCTCTAATCAGTTCTGTCTTACTCTACAGTGCCAGAATGAGAGTAACCTCAGTACTGTTCAGTTATTTTTTTAGAGTGGGAATACACGGGTAAGGGAAGTTACCGGGTGCTAACATCTGATGCATCTAACATTATAATTTTTGCCAAAGTACAGGCAAAAAACCAAAACAAAACAAAGAAAAGCTGTCATTTAGAAGTGCTTTAAAAACAATGCCGCACTTTGAACAAGTACAGTGAGAGATACTAGGCATTAAACATTTTTAAGAACAGAACCCCCAAAACCCCTCCTAGCAAAAATACCTAATAAAAGCTGTCTATAGTTTCAAGATCATGGCAGACATGAATCCTCCCAAGAGTGAGGGGAAGAAACACAACAAAAAAGAACAGAACAGAGCCTGGACCTGTCCCGTCTCAACATTCCCCCCAAAATACTATAGTCTTGTTATTAATCAGCCTGGACATTCCAGCTTAACAGAAAACAAATGCTAACTTCTGCTTTAATTCCAATAATACCCTAAGAGGCTAGATAGCAAAATAGGGGAATACAATAGCACAAAGATAAGTGCCTTGATTAATACTGGTAAGCCTAGGATAGCAACCCAAACTCTTCCATGTGACATTGTGTATATAAGGCTACATGGCTCCTCTGAGAGGATGCCTGCTGTCAAAGAATCCTAAGCCTTCAAGGGTCCCAAGGTAATGAGTGAGACTCCTTTATGAAATACCCTTTTAAGCCATGGGCAATTTCTCCAGTGGGTCTTTAAAGACTGACAGTTAAACTAAAACAAGTGCTTTGTGGAAGAATTATCCCCATTTTATAGACAAAGAAACTGAGCCTTAAGCTGGGTGTGGTGATTCACATCAATAATTCCAACTATTCTGGAGCCTGAGGCAGGAGGATTTCAAGTTTGAGGCCAGTCTGGCAACACAGCAAGAACCTGTCTAAAAATAAAATAAAGGGGCTGAGGATACAGCTCGTTGGTAGAGTGTTTGCCTAGCATGCATAGGCCCTGGGTTGAATTCCAAGTAATGTTAAGACCAAAAAACAAACAAACAAAGCGCTAGCAAAAATAAACTTAATAGCCTAATCAGTGTGTGCTTTTCCATGATAGCTGTACTTCTCTTTGGCCCATTTTATCTACCAGAACGTGCCTGCCAACTTTAGGACAAACAACAGACATTTTGCTGTAGTTTTATTTCCCACTTTAAGGGATATAGTTGGAAAAGAGTCTGTACTTTACTCATCCATTTATTAAAAACAAAAAACAAAAAAAATACTTAGTATTTTTTTATTTTTTTTACTTACTGGGCTGGGGATATAGCTCAGTTGGTAGAGTGCTTGCTTTGCAAGCACAAGGCCCTGGGTTCAATCCCCAGCACCACAAAAAAACAAAAACAAAAACAAAACCTTATTACTAAATAAGTACCCAATAGAGGCTGATCTCTGATGTGCAAAGTTGATCTTCAGAGCTAATAGCAACACTTACAGATATGGCAAGCATTGTCTTCACCTTACAAAGAAACAAATCTACCCATGAAAATTATGTTAAGGCTGCGTGTGGTGGCACATGCCTATAACTGTAATCCCAGTGACTTGTGAGGCTGAGGCAGGAAGACTGCAAGTTCAAAGCCAGTCTCAGCAACTGAGACTATAAACAACCTAGTGAGACCCTGTTTCAAAATAAAAAAGGCTGGAGATGTGACTTGGTAGTTAAGCACCCCTGGGTTCAATACCTGGTTTTTTTTTTTTTTTGAACCAGGGATTGAACTCAGGGGCACTTGGCCACTGAGCCACATCCCCAGTCCTATTTTGTATTTTATTTAGAGACAGGGTCTCACTGAGTTGCTTAGGGCCTTGCTAAGTTGCTGAGGCTGGCTTTGAACTCACGATCCTCCTGCCTTAGCCTCCTGAGTCGCTGGGATTATAGGTGTGCGCCACTGCGCCTGGCTCCTATACCTGGTATTTAAAAAATAAAAAAAGAAAAGAAAAAGTGAAGCAAAAGATTATATTAAGGAATTTCTTTTCCTTTTCTTTGAAGCAGCTTCAGTATTCAACCCCAGGCCAGCCCAGGAACATCAGCACAGGGTTGGTCACCTTAGAACCAAGTCACTGCCCTGAAAACTAGTGGGCTCCTATGTTGCATCAGGCTCTTCACACACATTAACTCTGACTCCTTCAATTTAGCAAGGAGCTTATTTCACAGCTGAGAAAACAGTTTGGGAGAAGGCAAATCACAAATAACTGACCTGGGATGGTCTATCACAATGATGAAGAAGTGGGCTCTGAAGCCCAAAAGCATCTTGTTCAACTTCCAGCTTCACTACTTACTTTCTCATGACAGATGTAATTTAAGACCTCTGAGCCTCTATTTGCTCATCTGTGAAATGGACATAAAAGTACTATACCACCTGGTGCAGTAGCACATGCCTACAATCCCAGTGACTTGGAAAGCTAAGCCATTGTCAGCAACTTAGTGAGGCCCTAACCCTATCTCAGGAAAAAAAAAAAAAAAAAAAGGCTGCAGACTTAGCTCAGTGGTAAAATACCCTTGCAGTGTCAATCCCTAGTACCAAAAAAAAAAAAAAAAAAAAAAAAAAAGGTACCTACACCAGAGTTATTAGGATTGTAGAGAAATAACATACCACTATGTCTAGTAAACAACTCTTAAAAAAATGAAACCCCTTTTTGTTTTCACCATGTTCACCATCCTTGAAGAACCCTTTCATGAACACAATGCTAACAGGGTAACGTGACACCTGTTTAGTAAGGCTCCCAGAGGTTGAGATAGTACAATGTATACTTGTGAATTTTCCCTTAGGAAGCAGTTTCAAAAGCCAAACTGCAACATTAAAAATTTGACATTTTGTACCAACTGGTGCCTACACTTAAGTGTGCAATTAAGCCAATGATAATCACATCTCATTTTAAAAAAGGTGAACTTCCCTCCCAAAGTTTATACTGACCTTCCTTCACAGAGGCTATTCGTCGCCTTGTTCTTTTTCTACCTTTGTGATCTTCTTCTAGTATCTTATCATCAAAGCCAGTCAGTTCAATAGTTTCAGACTGACTTGTGGGTCCAGCTGAGAACCATTCTGGTTCTTCTTCAGTGTATGAATCATTTCTTCTGCGTTCTCCAAAGACACGCTTACTATCCCCAAACTCCCTCTGGAAAAGTACAAAAAGATTTAAAAAAAAAAAAAAATTCCAGTCAAAGCATTTGTACTTTAATCAAGGTCTCAACAAATAAAGTAATGCTCACTTCAATAAATAAACTATGCTGTAGACTTGAAGCCCATCACCACGTCCCTCTGCCCTCCTTGTTTAAAGTGCTATTTGTCTTTGCATTCTCTAATCATTGTCTTTCAAACAACAGAAATTTTACATTTTGATCAAGCCCTGTTTAACCATATTTTAAAATGGTTCATACTTTCTTTGTCATGGCTAAAAAAGCCATGTTTCTCCTTGTTTAGTTAAAAGTGGGCTGTGTTCATCCAGATTCTCAAAGTACCCAATATAAAAGAAGTGAATATCAAGTTCCCAAGCATGTGAGGTGTCAAAGGGTCTAGAAAACAAACCCTGAAACGCTTGTCCTTATAGTCCCTCTCACGATCTCTGTCTCTTAAGTCCCGCAGGTCCTTATCGCTAAGTCGGTGATCCTTCTCAAAGGTCCGGGCAGAGATTATCCTCCCACTGCCAATCCTTCGTCCACCAAGCAGGCGAAGCCCATCACTGTCTTTCTCCAATGGACTTCCTGAGCGGCGGGAGCTAACAGCAGCTGTCACATGACAGCCCCCGCCGAAGCTTCGTCTCTGTGGGCTGAGAACAACATCTAAGTCATCTTCTTTCACACGCTCTCGTGGATCTGGAAAGATGAGGGAGAAAGGTAAGCAAAGCAATAAGGACATTTTTCTTTAAGTGGTGAGGAAGGGGGAGGGTTGGCTAAAATTGGGGTTATCAAAAGATTCACAGTAACACATAGGTTACTATTTAAATAAGACAGACTTCTGTTTTTTCTCTTTGGAGCAATAAAAGTACTTCATCATATATGATTTTCTGTGATTAGTATCTGCTAAGATCTTACTGATGTAATTATAAGCAAATGTTTTATCCACTAAAAAACTAATAGGTGTCAGTATTTGAAAAAAATAACTGCTTAAAAAGTGTTCTTCAATGGGCTGGGGATATAGCTCTGCTGGTAGAGTGCTTGCCTTACATGCATAAGGCCCCACCACCACAAAAAAAAAAAAAGTGTCTCTTCAGTAAATGGCATTGAATAATCATACACACACAAAAAAAAACTTTATTCTTGGGACCATATACAAAAATAATAAAATGGGTCACATATCTTAAGTGTAAAGCCTCAGAAAATATGAGGAAATCTTTGTGGCACTATTAGCCAAGACAAAGAACGTATGATCCATTTTAAAATCTGAATAAACAGGGATTGACCAAAATGTAAAATTTCTATTGTTTGAATGGCTGAGTGTGGTGGTGCATACCTAGAATCCCAGCAACTAGGGAGTTCTGAGCCAGAAGGTTAAAGTTTGAGGACAGCCTCAGAAACTTAGGGAGACCGTGTCTAAAAAAAAAAAAAAAAAAAAAAGCATATGAAAAGATACTCAATCAGTATCATTAGTCATGAGGGAAATCAAATTAGACCATGTGATACCACACACACCTATTAGAGAGGCTAGAATTAAAAAGACTGACCATTTCAAATGCTGACAAGGATGTGGAACAAGCAGAACCCTCATATTCTGCTGGTGGAAATGTATGATCAATTTGGAAAAGAGTTGGGGGCTGGGGATATGGCTCAGTTGGTAGAGTGCTTACCTTTGCAAGCACAAGGCCCTGGGTTCAATCCCCAGCACCGCCAAAAACAAAAACAAAAACAGTTGGGCAGTTTCTCAAAACATTAAATATACATTTACCATATAACTCAGCCATTTTATTCCTACATATTTACCAAAGAAAAAGAGTCCATGCAGAGACTTGTACATGAATGTTTATAGCAGTTTTGGTTAATAGTCAAAAACTATGAACAGCCGGGTGTGGTGGTGCACGCCTGTAATCCCAGCACTTGGGAGGCTGAGGCAGGAGGATTGCGAGTTCAAAGCCAGCACCCTAAGCAACTCAGTGAGACCCTGTCTCTAAATAAAATACAAAATAGGGCTAGGGATGTGGCTCAGTGGTGGAGTGCCCCTGAGTTCAATCCCCAGTACCCCCCCCAAAAAAGAAAAAAAAACCTATAAACAACCCAGATACCTATCAACTGATAAATGGATAAACAGTAGTGAATCCATATAATGGAATATAAAAAGAATAAACTGTTCATACATTGAACTACATGGGTGAATCTTAATTATTTTGAGAGAAAGAAGGTATACATGAAGAGTACACACTGTAACAACTTCATTTATATGCAATTCTAAGAAATGTAAACTGATCTTGAGGGACAGAAAGCAATTTACTGCTTGCTTGGTCTAGGAGGGTGAGGAGAGGTTAAAAAGAGGGACTCAGATACCTGGTAACTTTTGGGGGTGATGAAAATGTTTAGTATTTTGATTGTGGTAATGGTTTCACAAGTTATACAAAAGTCTAAACTTTTTCAAATGGCACACAATATGTGCAGGCTACTGTATGTAAAATTAACTCAAAGTGTAAGAAAAACAAACATGTTGTCATATTTGAAAAATCTTTTCCTAGAAAACTGAAGGTAAGTCCAACTGAGAAGAACCTACGTTAGTTCTCTCACCAGAATCAGTTCCAGGATATTTTGGTATAGACTTTTCTGGAATTTCTGTGCATAGTCCGTTTTTTCAAAAATAGGATACAATGTAGATGTTTTATAAAACTAGATTGACTCAATCTACAAAATGAGTATCATTTACAATAAATACATCGGTTAACAATTTGTAACAGTGTAATAATCCTATATGTGGATACATCAAAGTTTATTCAATCTATTTCCACTACTGGATATTCAGATTCCTTCTAAGATCCCTCCCCCGCCCCCCACCTTTTTTCTGGTACCAGGGATTGAACCCAGGGCAGGCTTAACTGCTGAACCACATTCCCAGCCCTTATTGAAGAAAAAAATTTTTTTTAAAATTGTAGATGGAGCTGGGCGTGGTGGCGCACCCCTGTAATCCAAGCGACTTGGGAGGCTGAGTCAGGAGGATCGTGAGTTCAAAGCCAGCCTCAGCGACTTAGCGAGGCCCCAAGCAACTCAGTGAAACCCTGTCTCTAAATAAAATACAAAATAGGGCTGGGGATGTGGCTCAGTGTCCCTGAGTTCAATCCCTGGTTCCCAAAATAAATAAACAAATAAATAAAATTGTAGATGGATACAATACCTTTATTTTTGTATATGGTGCTTAGCATCAAACCCAGTGCCTCATACATGCTAGGCAAGTGGAGCTACAACCCCAGCCCCCCAGTCCTTTTGAAAAATATTTAGAGGCATGGTCTCACTAAGTTGCCGGGGCTGGCTTTGAACTCCAAATCGTCCTGCCTAGTCTCCTGAGCTGCTGGGATTACAGGCATGTGCCACAACATCTGGCAGTTTTCACTATTTTAAATAAAGTCTCTATGCATTTCTTTATGATTCTGTTAGAATATATGTATACACATATATATATACACACACATATACGCATTTTTTTCTTTTTGGAGGTACTGGGGATTGAGTCTCATGCTTGACAAGCAAATGTTCTACCACTGAGCTACATCTTCAGTCGTATTAGACTAAATTCTTTGTTTGAAGGGTATTATTGCACTAAGTGTTCTGACACACTGTGTAGAAGAATCTTTTTTTTTTTTTTTTTTTTTTTGGTAATGGACACTGAACCCAGGGTGCTTTACCACTGCGCCACATCCCCAGCCCTTTTTATTTTTTGAGACAGGGTCTTGCCAAGTTGCTCAGGGCCTCATTAAATTGCTGAGGCAGGTCTTGAACTTGTGATCCTCCTACCTCAACCTTCTGAGTTTAGTGGATTACAGGTGTGCGTTATTGTGTAAGGAGAAACTTACACCTCAAACTAAAGCCAACCAAATCTTCTTTGCTCAGTTCCAAGTTTTTATGATGGGTCTTCTCATCTCAAAAGAATTTCTTAACAATGAGTTCCTTAACTGATCTTTATATTGTCAGGTCCTCATTTCACCCTTAAATATCTTCTTTAGTTTAAAGAGTAAAGAAAGGTACATAAGATCAAACTTTATTCCAGTCTCAGATCATTTCCAAACTCTGTGTTTTGATCAGTTCATTATAAATTAATAATTGCCAGGACCAATTTACATTTAAGTACTAATCTCGTATGAGATGAAGCATGATCAGATTTACAGAACAGCTTTGCTATGTACCACATCTAACTCAGTTTTGCATACCAAATACATATCTTAACACAGTCTACTTGCCACTGCTATATAGGAAGACTAAGATATTACCTTGTTAATTAGGAAAAATTCAATTGGTAAATCAGTTTCCTGAAGATAGCCCCCTGCTGACAATACATAAAACTCTCACAGCTAATAGTGAAACCAGTAGCCAAGAGCATGCCTCCGCCAAACCGCTGCCTCTGCTTATGACAGTGTACTCACCTACAACCCTACGCACCAGGGACGGTCGGTCAGCATCCAACTCTTTCTTCAGATTTTCCACTGGTGAGCTACGCCCTGAAGCTGGGTAAAGAGAGGCATGCCACTTCTCAGGATCCCAGACACCATCGCTATAAGTCAAAAGGTACCAAGAGTTAGCAGTTGCAGCCATGAACTATACACATGGGTAGTCTAATTTCTAACCTCTTCAGGTAATAACTTAAGGAAACCCCTTTCCAATACAAAATTTCACGGTTACCTTCAGAATGGTTACCTCTTTTAAGATAAAAACGAATAATTTATAATACTGATCACATAACACCAATATGCACTTGAAAACCAATGGTGTGCTGGGTAGGGTGGTGCATACCTCTAATCCCAGTTGCTCAGAAGGTTGAGGGAGGAGGGTCTCAAGTTCAAATCCAACCTTAGCAAATTAGCCAGGCCCTAAGAGACTCAGGGAGACCCTGTCTCAAAATAAAAATAAAACAGGGCTGGGGATGTGGTTCAGTGGTAAACTGCCCCTGGTTTTGATCCTTGCTACCAAAGGGAGAAAAAAAATTTAGCAAGACCCTCAGCAATGGGCTGGGGTTGTGGCTCAGTGGGTAGAGCGCTTGCCTGGCATGTGTGAGGCCCTGTGTTTGATCCTCAGCACCACATATAAACAAACAAACAAACATTGACAACTTAAAAAAAAAAAAAAGAAAAAAAAATGACCCTCAGCAACTTAGTGAGATCTTGTTGAAATAAAAAACAAAAAGGAGCCGGGCGGGGTGGCGCACATCTGTAATCCAAGCGACTTGGGAGGCTGAGTCAGGAGGATCTCAAGTTCAAAGCCAGCCTCAGCAATTTAGCGAGACCCTAAGCAACTCAGTGAGACCCTGTCTCCAAATAAAATACAAAATAGGGCTGGGGATGTGACTCAGTGGCTGAGTGTCCCTGAGTTCAATCCCTGGTTCCAAACAAACAAACAAACCCAAAAAGGAGGGTTGGGGTTGTGGCTCAGTGATAGAGTGCTTGCCTAGCATGTGCGAGGTACTGGGTTCAATTCTTAGCACCACATATAAATAAATGAATGAAATAAAGGTCTATCAACATCTAAAAAAAAAATTTTTTTAAAGTAAAACAAAACAGAAGCTGGGCATGGTGGTGCACAATTGCAATCCCAGCAGCTTGGGAGGCTGAGGCAGGAGAATCTTGATTTCAAACCCAGCCTCAGCAACTTAGCAAGGCCTTAAGCAGCTCAGTGGGAACTTGTCTCCAAAAAGAAAACAAAAGCCGGGCGCGGTGGTGCACGCCTGTAATCCCAGCACTTCGGAGGCTGAGGGAGGAGGATCCTGAGTTCAAAGTCAGCCTCAGCAACTTAGTGAGGCCCTAAACAACTCAGTGAGACCCTGTCTCTAAATAAAATACAAAATAGGGCTGGGAATGTGGCTCAGTGGTGGAGTGCCCCTGGGTTCAATCTCCAGTACCAAAAAAAAAAAAAAAAAAAAGGGAAAACAAAAAAGGGCTAGGGATGTGGCTCAGTGGTTAATTGCCCCTGAATTCTATCCCTGGTATGATAAATAAATAGCTAGATAGGAAAAAGGATGTAGCTCAATGGTAGCTCGCCCCTGGGTTCAATCCCCAGTACTAAATAAATAAACCAGTGGTCTGTATATAACAATATGTAGGGCACAAACCCTGGGGTACATATGGATTATAGTAACTATACTCGTCCTATACAAAGATGTTCCATAAATATTTTCATTATTTATAGTATACTAATGGTTGACAAAAAGAAAAAAACAAAAACAAACACAGTTAAACCTTAATCCTTTTAACAGAAGCACTTCCTAGAATGTTTGGTATGTATTTTTTTCCAGAACTATTATGCAGTCTCACTTTTTCCACAAACAGGATGCACCTAGGATTTGTAGTTTCAGTTTGATGTTAATTCCTTCTTTAATAAGATGATAGGTGGTAGACTGTGCAGAGCAAAATCTGTGGAGCTCAATAATCTGGGGTCAAATTCTAGCTTTGCCACCACCACAAAGAACATCCTGGACATGTTATTGGGCTGTCTTCTGCACAACCCCAAACTGTAAATCAGACTAGGCTGCACTATAGAGTGACATTATACTCTGCATTTCTTTCATGGCCTGCATTCCACAAAGCAGAAGCATCTGGCAGCACCTGAAACAGTATTTACTACATAGCAGGTACCGACTTTTTCTTTTTTTGCTGTACTAGGGAATAAATACACGTCTTGCACATGCTTGGCAAGTGCTCTACCAATGGCTCACCTGAAAAAGTGAGCGAACCTCTCAGTTTGAAACCTCTCACAAAAAAAGAGATATTACCCATCTTCTGCTGTTTGTGAGGATTACTTAGAGTTTAAGAGCCCAACAAATCTTCATTCTCAAAGAGAAGAGAAACAACAAAATGCAGCTCTTTTCTTCTACCTCTCTTATTTTTGGTATTATCACTAGGCACAGTGTCCCTACTTCAGAATAAGCTAGTATGTCTGCTTACAACTTTGTCAAGAAGAAATAGTTGTAAAAATTAATTCCAACCTGAGGCATAAAAAGGTTTTACAATTTTAATGAAACAAAACAAGCAAACAAAAAAAACACCACCAGCATAACTGAAGATGAATGCTAAAAATGCTAACCAATCAGAATAGCCATTATTCCAATATCACATTCTTCAGGGGAATGTGGTGAAGCATCTAGGTTTAACAGTCTTGTGAGTCCACATACAAAATTTAAAATGATCCATTCAACTAAGAAACAAAACCTGATATTTATATGTTAATGGACAGGGCTGGAGCTGTAGCTCAGTGGCGATGCGCTTGCCTGGCATGTGTGAGGCACTGGGTTTGATCCTTAGCACCACATTAAATATAAACAAATGAGGGCATTCTGTCCACCTACAACTACCAAAAAACAAACAAACATAAAAAAAAACAAAAAACCCAATGTGGACAAATATGAATCATCTATCTTGCTTTTTTTTTCTTTAGTATTTTTAGTTGTAGATTATAGATGGATAAAATACCTTTGTTTATATTTATGTGGTGCTGAGGATTGAACCCAGTGTCTCACACATGCAAGGCAAATGCTCCACCACTGAGCTACAACCCCAGCCCCCCTACCTTGCTATTTAAGAAATGACTACGGCGATCATAAGAAGTATGATATATGGTTATTATAGGAGATTTTCAGACCATATTTAGCTATAGTGTCTTCAAACCAAGGTTGCCTATCTTTTCCAAAGGAGGCTAAGAAGCAACAGGCTAACGTGAATGGCTAAATGGTTACTCGTCTAGGAGGACACAGGTAAAGTGCTCAGAACACTCCTTTTTATCTTTTTGTTGTTGTTGGGTACTGGGTGTTGAACCCAGGTCCTTTTGCATGCTAGGCAAGCATTCTACCACTAAGCTATAACTCCAGTCCTATTTTTTTCTGCTTTCTAGGTGACTCTGATCAACCCATTTTCTAGTTTTAGTTTCATTATCAGTTCACTGAAGTTCATGTTATAACCTCATCAAGTTCTTTCTTCATTCATAATTCTACCAAAAAACCCTTTAAGACAATTTATTCTTAATTTACCAAGTGTGATAAAACAAAAAATATTAACAAGTAGAACTTAATGACTTAGAATGATAGTGATACCTGTCATATTTTTCAGAGAGGCATGAAGGTCTCTGTTTGGAATGGGGTCGTTCTTTTATATCCAAGAGCTCCTCCTAAAAGAGAAATCAAATGGGGATTTTGAATCACATTTTCAGGCCATACACTTTCAACTTCTGCTCTGAATAATTCTGAGTGTCCACCTTAAACATTTCACACAATTCTTATCTGTACTTTTGATTTATTTCAGGAAGGACTGGAGGTTTGTACAAGAAAGCCAAGCAGTGGAAGGGAGGTTTAGAAGGGAGGGTTTTAGAAGGGAGGGTATACATGATCAAAACACAATTTATGAATGTATGGAAATATCACAGTGCAAACCAACAAGTTGCACAATTAATGTTGACAATTATAACAAAGTAAGAAAAAAATGAGAATATTCTTTTACAACCTCTTATCCACTTCCCAGAGAGACTTTGGCCCTACAGATTTTTTTCTTTTTTAATTTTGAGATAGGGTTTTGCTAAGATGCCAAAGGCGGTCTCAAATTTGCAATCCTCCTGCCTCAACCTCCTTAGTAGCTGGGATTAGGCATGTACCACTGTGCCTGGATCAGAATTTATTTCAGTCACCCTTTTTCCATTCTCTCAAGGACTGTATGTCTTCAGCAGAGGAGAGAAGCTAATCCATCACATACACTGGATGACTTCAGATATGGGGACTTATGCAGACCCTGGTTGAAAAGGCCTGTCAAATTTATATAAGTACAGTTATCAATAATACTTTAATTTACCCTCCCAATTCCAATTCTGTCATTTATTTTGACTTTCTCTGCCATTAAACACAAGAGGCAGTCCAGAATCTGGTTGTTACCTCATTTGCGTCTTCTATTATCTGTAACGTCTCTACAACTTTTACCTACTAGGACACTGACATTTCTAAGTAATGCTGTCTCTCTCCCTTTTTTGCAGTACTGAGGATTGAACCTAGGACCTAGAACTTGCTAGGCAAGTGCTCTACTACATACTATGACTATTTAAGAGTACATTCATTTTGGCTTTGTCTGATGTTTCCTCATGACTAAGGTTAAAGCATTCCTAAAGCCAAACACTAATTTAAGAGAAACACTAACTTGTATCCTCAGAGTATCACTGCTGGAGGCCATACTATATAGCTGCTCCTACTTAGCAATGCTAATTCTGGCCACTTGGCCAGTTCTTCCCTAATTTTAGTTTACTACTGTTTAGTTATACTACTTTCCCACCTGTAATTAGTATGCAATCTGTGGGGAAATACCTTAAAATCATCTAAATATTCTGGTTTCCATCAAAATTCCCCCTAAACTTAATTATCTATTGATGATTGTTGTCCAGAACCACTCATCACTTTTCAACTCCTGCGTTCTCTCCATATTTACCTGCTAGCACCTGGCATTATACTGTAAACATACATCTTCCCCTTTTCATTTATTCTTTATATTGGTATGGACTCAAGATTCTTAAGTCTTTCCAATGATCTATAATTTATTAATGTTCTTAATTATTTTAGTGCCCAAATTATCCCAGGTTTTGTGAGAAGCTTCTACAAGCTGCCTCACATGTTCTTTCAATATGCTCCCATCTTCTGTAAAAACAAAACAAAAAATCTACTGCCTTACTTTCTGATTTATCTTGTACCTATCTTGTTCCAATTAGCCACTTCTCTGAGAAATTCTAGTCCCATAAGAAACCAAAGTCTGGGAATTGGGTATATATTTGGTTATAGGTTCTTTTAATAGACCCAGAAAATAAATGCATTTCTATATGCATACAAATACACATACACACCAATACACACACATGCTCACATCTATGCATATACACATAATTGATTGCCTCTATTGGTATATGTGTAAACATTTTCAAAATAAAGTAAAATAGAAATTCATAAACTTTCATGAGCAGTAAAATGCTGCAACTGCCTTGCAAAAAAACATATAGCACTGTGCCATGACCTCTACAACACTCTCATTTCAGGGTTCAAGAGAAGAGAATGATATGCTGCTTCTTAGAACACTGCTTCCATATCTTGGGGTATCATAGGGATAGATATGCTCTCTCAGTCTATAGGAATCACTGAACATAGCATGGCATGAATTCACTCAGTGTCTTCAGATATCTGAAGCCTCTAAATGTTTTCAGATCGGCAAAACAGCCTACAACCAGAGGACATTTTAGTTTTAAAACCAGGATATCAATTAAGTACTTGCATTTATTTAGGATTTACTTCTAAATTATCTTATTAATTGGGTAGAAATACCTAGAAAAGTTTAGATGCCTAAGATTAACAGAATTTCAAATATAAGACAATGTCTAGAGGCCGTCTAAATTCTCAAAAAATTGTCAAAGGCCAGGCATGGTGACACACACCTGTAATCCCAGCGGCTTGGGAGGCTAAGGCAAGAGGATCACAAGTTCAAAGCCAGCCTCAGCAATTTAGTAGACACTGTCTCAAAATAAAAAATACAAAGGGTTGGGGATATAGTTCAGTGGCTAAGTGCCCCTGGGTTCAATCCCCTATTACAACCCCCCCCCAAAAAAAAACAAAAACAAAAAACAATAATAAGCTGTCAAAGCACTGACATACCACCTACAAATCAATAAAGACAGGGGTTCAGACAAATGTGCAGGGCAAATATGGTGTCAGAACTTTGAAGGTGGGATAGGGATACAACGTGACAGAGTGACAGAGCTCTTGCCTAGCATGCTCAAGGTCCTGAGTTCAATCCCCAGTAAGTACCATAAAACAAAACAGAGCTTTGGAGATAATACAACAGTGGGGCAGGGAGGCAGGGCAAATAGACCAACAGTAGTTACACCAATAGCGGATATCATAGCACAGAAATCTAAATAGTACAGAAGGTTTAAAAATTGTCCACTTAACAGTGATAACAGCACTTGCCTAACATGCATGAGGCCCTAAGTCTGATCCCTAGCAACACCACTTCCCCACTGAAGGGGGAAAAAAAATTCCATTAGGAACAGGAAGGACCCAGCAATAATGTAGGAAATGCACATAATACTAAAGAAAAAAAAAAACAACAACAAAACAACACAGGCAAGGAATTTTCTGCTACTGGAAGTAACTCAAAAGATTATTACAAATTGCCCTAACCATCTCAAATTCAAACATCAAACTAAGAACCTTAGCATATTACCATCCAAGGGCAATACACTTCACCCTTAAATGTTCATATTCTTATCATGCATAACTAAAAAAAAGCCAATTAAGAAAATAGACATTCTCAATATACAAAATTTCTAAACAATGGAATCTGTTTGGGGGAAAAAACCTTTTAACTTCAACAGATAACAAGGATCTAAGTGTTCTTTATTACTGTAAAAATTATTTGCGGAAACTCTGATGATTTAATAAGAGTTAACTGGAAAAGATTAACATTTTAACACACCCACAAAACATGTAGGAGGGCCAAATTTTGGTCCTACTGGTAGGAATAAAGAAATATTTTAATGATGGATGCAGTGGTGCCGCCTGTAATCCCAGCAAATCAGGAGGCTAAGGCAGGAGAATAACAAGTTCAAGCCCAGATTAGCAACTGAGCCAGGTCCTAAGTAACTTAGAGAGACCCTGTTTCAAAATGAAAAATAAAAACGGCTTTGATTTGAGGCCAATAGTGTATCTCAGTGGTAGTGTACTCACCTGACATGCGTCAGGCCCTAGATTCAATTCCCAGCACCATAAAGAAAAAAACAAACAAAAAACCCCCCCAAAACCTCCAACTTTGTATTGAGTATATTTCTCACAATGTGGCCCAAGAGAGGGAGCCTCCTTGATGGGTTTAGAAAGCTAAATGTGTTATATTCCAGAAGGTCCTAAAATGCGTAAGATACTATCCTAAGTATCTAGAAGATACTAAAATGCCTAAGAGAGAATCCCTCCCTTAAGTAGTGAGGAAAGAAACCATGAGCTAAGTTAATGCAATTTGCTCATTTCTTTACTGTCTACAGAACACTTACAGGCTCAGTGCCCAGCATCAGCAGATGATTCTTATCCTTGCCCCTATGGCTCTTTCAGTCTCTCAAGAGAAGTGTTCTTAAACTGCAATTAAACTTAAACTTCAATTATTTCTGGAAAAGAAGCCCTTTTGGGGATGTTTTCAAAGAAAATCTTCAACTTTGGCTAATGGCAAAATACTTGGAAAATGCCCACTCTTAACTGGGAGGATAATGATCGCCCTTATGACTATTTCAGGAAAGAATGTGAGTTTACCCTTTTGTAGGGTAAGAATCCATATGAACTTCCTGATAATTGACAATTTCACTAAAATTATCATCTGGGCAAAAAGAGTCAATACTCAGTTGAGACCTGTTTTTGCACAGGTTACTAAAATCTGACTAGGCAAGAACAATCTGCTACTTGCCCAAGTGCCGCACAACCAAGGAAGTATGAACACATTTTCTTAGTTACAGCAGTCTTTCTTAAAAAGTAATTGTGAAGCTTCCCCAATCTATTTGGGAATTACTAATGTGGGCACCCACTTCTGGGGGTCAGCATTAAAGCAGAAAGCAAAGGAATCTGAATATAAGTCCAAAACAATAGTTAAGATCCTCTGCAATTTCTTTCTGAAGGAATCCCATGCAGAAGCAGCTAAGCATTCCAACATTATAGAATTTTACCTGAGTCACATTCATAGACGAGAACAGAAGGTGAACTCTACCTTTGTGAACTGGTTTTAATTCACAAGAGGATTAAAAAGTTCAAAATTTCATAATTAATGTGTTTTTTTTTTGTCTTTTTTAAAAAACCAAACTATTTCATTGTTAATAGTCAAAATACTCTAGAAGTGACCTAGGCTCTTTCTAAAGGGGGTGACTGTCCTGACAGCAGCAATAGGTTGAGGTCCATCTTTGACCACCTCTCCTTGTTCCCACCCTCCACATGCCCAATAGTATTGGGCCTGGCCCATTAGTCTCACAGATGGTTACTGAACTGACCAAACACTTCATTCTATAGAGTAACTATTCTCAAAAGATTAGACAGTTTTAAGCTAGTGACTTGGGAGGCTGGGGCAGAAGGATCACAAGTTGAGGCCAGCCTTAGTGACTTAGTGAGATCCTGTCTCAAAAAACAAAAAGGGCTGGGGGTATAACTCAGTGGTAGAGCATCTGCCTACCAACTGTGAGGCTTTGGGTCAATTCTAAGTACTGGGAGGGGAAGCAGATTAGAAAGCTTTAAAAATAGATCACAATAGTATCCATAGTGAGGCAATGGTGAACCAACCACTCATGGGGTATGTGGGATTCATTTCACCAATCCCCTATTCATGAAGCTAGTTGCTAAAAGGGCACCATTTAGTTCTTGTTGGAGGTCAGGATTCAAATCAGATCACACCGTGTTGATAAATAGGTCTTAGACCTAGATTTACCCAAACATCTATTGGTGGCTGATCTGATATAAACTTTCTTCTAGTGAAAGAATTTATATGAAATTAAGAAAATGGGAATGGAAAAAATAGGAAAGCCTGAATTTTTTTTTTTTTTTTTTGTTCATGTATTTTTCACTGATCTGCCAATGCAATAAAAACAAACCTTGGCTTTTAAAAGTGCTTATACAACTGATACAAGCAAAGTAAACAGTAAGCAAACACAGAAAATACTAGGGGGAAACCTAAACATGAAAATCTTTTAGAACTTTCTGGTTCCATATTAAAATGGAATGGTTTACCCATGACATTTAGAAAATAAGCATCTTGATCTGTGGTATCAAAAGGAGGTCCACCTTTTAGTATCTACCTCCACTTTCAATAAATCATAAGCAGTTAGTGTTCGCTGTGTGTCAGGCACTTTTGTAAGCACTTGGCACACATTTTCTCAAGTATTCTCCATAGAGTCCTACGAGATAGGTATTATTCTACCTCCATTTTACAGAGTAAAAGGATGAAATTCAGAGACATTAAATATATGGCTGAAGGCCACACAGTAAGTGGTAGAATGGAGATCCTAATCCAGGAGTGGGACTTGACTTCCCCTTATCCTCTCTCTCATGCTCTCAAAGGGGCAAGGGAAGGTATACCCTCCCCCATAGCTAGGCACTTAGTGCTGGCTTTGCCACTGTTCATTTGGACCACTGGGAAACCTAACAGCCACCCTCTCAGGTTGCTTCTAACTTAGTCTTCTCTTAAAGGTCCCATCCATAATTTTTTTTAAAAAGTAATATAGGTAAAAGTGAATGGCGCTAATAAACAATGTTATACCTTTTAAAATTTTTTTTTATTTTTACAGACTGCATTTTGATTCATTGCACACAAATGGGGTACATCTTTTTGTTTCTATGGTTGTGCACAATGTAGATTCACACCATTTGTGTTATCATACATGTACATAGGATAATGATATCTGTCTCATTCCACCATTTCCACCCATAAATTTTTATGTTAAAGGATCTAATTATACAATGACTGGCTTCTAACCTAGCTAAAAGTTTCCTCCATGATAAGCAAGTAGGAAAGGATATTTATGGGGGTAAGGTCCTGAATCCCAACTTTTCAAGAAGAGTTAGGAAGGAAAGACTAGTCAGAATAAAGTTATCATATCTATGGTCTCAGCTGGGTGTAATGATACACATATGGAATCCCAGTGATTTAGGAGGCTGAGGCAGGAGGATCACAAGTTTGAGGACAGCCTAGGTAATTCAGTGAGACCCTGTCTTAAAATTTAAAAGGCTGGGGATGTAGCTCAGTGGTACAGCATCCCTTGGTTCAATCCCCAGTAACATCAAAAGAAAATTAAAAGTATCTATGGTCTTGCCAGCCTGTCAAAAAGTTATTGGTACTGGGGACTAAATCCAGGGGTGCTTTACTACATCCCCAGACCTTTTTATTTTTAGATAGGGTCTCATTTAGTTACATAGGGTCTTGGCCAAGTTGCTGAGGTTGGTCTCAAACTTTTGATACTCCTGCCTCAGTCTCTTGAGTTGCTGGGATTATAGGCATGCTCCATTGCGCTGGGTTAGGTAGGTTTTCTAAACAGCTGACACATTAAGATTGCATAATGGTCTCTCATATATAATTCTGCCTTCCTCTAAACAAACAGGTATCCTTATTTTTATTGCTAGCTTAAGTTTGTAGCTAAGCATATCACTAAGATGCCACCTATTAGAGGTTACTACTCTGCTTACAGAAGATATGCATGAAGTTACCAAAGAAAATCTTTGTATAGGAAAAACTGACCATCTAATTCCTGATTTCTACCTGGGAGTTTAAGTTTTACTCTTCTCTCAGAGGAGTAACTTTAAGTCTTGTACTGATTCTCACCATGGAGGCTCTGGGAATTGCTCAAATCAGTCCACTTCAGTTGCTCATCTATTTTCTTAATCATTTTAAAGCACAGATATAGATGTGGCTGTATCCACCACAGTGACCAACTAGTCTGCCAGCCACAAACTAGGTTGTAAATTTTGAGATGCAGGGGATCTCACTAAGTTGCTGAGGCTGACCTCAAACTTGCACTCCTCCTGCCTCAGCCTCCTGGGTCACTGGGATTATACATATGTGCCACTATGCCTGGCAAGCTTTTTTTTTTTTTTTTTTAAGTTGTTGATGGACTTTTATTTATTTATATATGGTGCTGAGAATCCAACCCAGGGCCTCACACATGCCAGGCAAGTGCTCTACCACTGAGCCACAATCCCAGCCAAAGCTTTTCAATCTTTATGGCTAACAAATAAAAGGATTACCCTAAAAGAGACCAATAAGATCTTCCTAAAAATGACCTCAGCATAAAGAAGGAAATACACACGAAGATGAAATACACAAGCCAAAGATCAAAGTGTGAAAGTGATTCAAAAGCCTCTTTGCTGGGACTCTCCAAGTAGAATACCTATTAAAACTTTAATTCAACAGGGCTGGGGAGATAGCTCAATGGTAGAATGCTTGCCAGCATGCTGGAGGTCCTGGGTTCAATCTCTAGTGATACATGCAAAAACTTTAATTCAGAAAGTTCTGAGAGATTAGGAATCACAAGCTTGTAAGCAGTCTGAATCAGTTTCCCTTTATTTGATAAGCTTGTCTTATTTCAGAATTCACCTGTCAACATTTTAGGCAACAAATTCAAGTTGTGGAACACTATTCAAGCGCTCTCAAACTTGAGAACATCTACATTTGTTAAGACTAAATATGAATGCAGAACTGAAAAGCTTCCCATCAGTTCACAATCTGGCATGCCAAAACACATTGTGCAAAGACAACAATTAACCACAGTTGGGTGTGGTGGCACATGCCTGTAATCCTAGCAACGAGGGAGACTGAGGCAGGAGGATCACCAAGTTCCAGGTCAGTCTCAGCAACTTAGAGACCCTATCTCAAAATAAAATATAAGGGCTGGGGATGTGGCTCAGTGGTAAAGTGCCCCTGGATTCAATCCCCAATACAATAAACAAAAAACCCCAGCAATTAACCAAGTTTTCCAAGGAAGACTAAGGTCTTGTTACTGTAAGTGAGCTCCTACCTGGGAGCTTCTTAAAAAGCCAAATCTTCTGGCCCACACAGAATTCACTTTATCAAGGTCTATAAACTTATAATATGATCCCTGAGCACATAACATGTGAGAATCAAGCTGAACTAAAGAATGTCTTAACACAAATAGAAACTGTTATGTTTACCCTAGAAAGCACCTGACTAAACATCTGTACTCTTCCACCTTCATGGGGGGAGGAAGTTTGAATTCTCAACAGACAATATTATCCCAGAAAGCAAATGAACATTACACTAAGCAGGGTGAAATGTTAAGGAGCCTCTCATCCAGCCTATATATTTTTCTGCTCTTATAAGTAAACACCCCATATTTACCAAAGTTTCCACAGAATATCACCTATAAAAATCATTGATCAGCTTCCCTTTACTGCTTCTAGACCATCTATCCAATGAACATGGAAATAGCAGGAACTTCACTAAATGCTTTATGTATTCTAATAATTTGATCTCAGTATACAGATGGAAGAGTAGAATGACTATTATTCCAGTTAAAGAATAATTATGGAATTATACATATTATATAATATGTATTATTTTATAGAATTATAGAATAATTAGAGAATTAACAGAACAATTCATTATGGTACTCAGAACACACGATCACTTCAGGCTCTCTTCAAAGGGAGATAGCCTCAGTTCTCCTTAAGTCCCATAAAAAATTACTAGTGTGATGAGAAACTTAAGATACAAAAGCATTACCCTAACATTGCCTAAACATTACCCTAAATTATTATAAACGAAAAAAAAATTTTTTTTTTGCAGTGCTGGGGATTGAACCCAGGGCCTTGTGCTTGCAAAGCAAGCACTCTACCAACTGAGCCATCTCCCCAGTCCCAAAAATTTCTTGAAAGGAGTAGAAAGTAAACCTATTTCAAATAAATTTGAAAAGACTTAAATCTTTTAAAACTGCTTTTAACCTTTAAAACTGCTTTTTAAAACCAGTTATTTAAGGCACACTTAGCATGACGAATTCTGAGGTTGAATTGTAAAAAACACCGGATACACTGAGCTTCAGTTTTAAACCAGTTCTTTAAGGCTGGACTATAAAAAATGGACTATAATGAGCTCTGAATCAGTTTCTTTTGTACTGGGGATTGACCCAGGGGCACTTTACCATCAAGCTATCTCTCCTGTCCTTTTTATTTTATAATTTTTGAGATGGGGTCTCATTAAGTTTTTTTTTTTTTTTTTTGCGGTGCTGGGGTTTGAACTCAGGGCCTTGTGCTTGCAAGGCAAGCACTCTGCCAACTGAGCTAGAGCCCTAACCCCTCATGAGGTTTTATACCCACTCTATTCACTCCCCAGAAGGATTCAGTTTTTTTTGTACTGGGGATTTAAGCCAGGGGTGCTTAACCACTGAGTCACATCCCCACCCCTTTTTAAAATATATATATATTTTTATTTAGAGACAGGGTCTCTCTCTTTTTTTTTTTTTTGGAACCGGGGATTGAACTCAGGGACACTCGGCCACTGAGCCACATCCCCAGCCCTATTTTGTATTTTATTTAGAGACAGGGTCTCACTGAATTGCTTAGGGCCTTGCTAAGTTGCTGAAACTGGCTTTGAACTTGTGATCCTCCTGCCTCAGCCTTCCAAGCTGCTGGGATTACAAACATGTGCCATGGTAGAAGGGTTCAGTTCTAAATGTTGAAAATGAATACCTCATACTATCTGACACTTTATCAAGTAGGTAATAGTATCACCAATACTCAAATATGGACTGACTTTAATCAGTATCTTGGGAAGTCAGGGACAATAAACCATATTATAGCCCATGACTGAATCTACACTAAGCAGACACAGACATGGGCCCACCTAGAACATAACCTCTCTCATTAGTAGTCCCAAATTGTTTTTTCTTTAAGCACATTTTATGTACTCCAGCCCAGAATATTTCAGAAACCCAGAAATGTATTACAGCGCAATGAATCTTGTTATTTCTTCAAAAACATACCATAGCCAGCAAGATAATGATTTTTGCAGAATCTTTAAAAATACATGACCATAGAGTGATTCCTGAAGAGCACCCCTTCAAGAAAATATCCAGATGGGCAGTTCAAACTCACTACAATTCTAAGGTAAGGGAAATATAACTGAAGCCTTACTTTTGTGACTCCATATCTAATTTGTAACAGGAGGTTAAAAAAAGGAAAAAAAAAAAAAATTCAATTACCCTGGCCAGATCACTCTTACAGGTTGTTTACCTCTCAAGGAAACATCAACACAGAGGATACTGATTTTCTGAGGTATCCAAAGCTGGAATCCTCACCCTCAATAAATAAATCAGTAACACCAATTATAGTTGTTATAGAACTTGGGTACCAACATATACACTCACAAATTCATACAGAATCTGAGACAATATTCCCTTGACTTAAAAGCTACTTATACACCAGTTTAAACTCTTGGTATTCACATTTCCAGAAAAATGTTCAAAGCAATGCTTTACTAAATTTAGTTATTATTTAGTTCATGAAGTCAGAACAAGACTACAACTTTAGGTAGTCAACAAAATACCTACACAATGTAACTGACCTCCCACCTATAAAGAAACACTATTTCATTAGTAACAAAGCCTACTTTTGTATAGCGATGAGGGGATTTGGAGGCCGGCTGCTTCTTCAGGTCAAGGAAAGTATCTCCATTTTCTGTTTCACCCACACTTCTCCTATCCATGGCTCCTTTGTCTACAATTTTTTACACCTGAAAGATAAATCAGCACAAATCTGTCACAGAAAATAGTAAATTTTCAGAAATTCTGGCTGCTTAAGAAACTACAATTTTTAAAAAGATCCCTTAAAATAGTTTTAAAAAAACAAACCCCCATCCAAAAGTTACGATATAAAGTAGAACCACATTAAAAACAAAACCACTGGAACTTAGTTATCTCTCCTAGTAAAGTATTCTAAGTACCAACAGGGTAAGGAAAGCAGAAGTGGAAGGTACCCAACTCGGGATACAACCTTTAAGCACCTTTAATACAAAGAGAAACCAAGATTCGAGGCCACCCATGGGAACCCATCATTGAGTGGAGGGGAAGTTGGTGAGGCTGGGAAGTCAGAGTGTTGTAAAGTGCCTGTCACTTGCCAAAGGACGGCACCAGCTGCCCCTTGTTATTCGAGGGTCAAGGGCTGAGAACCCAGCCCAAGTGCCCCTCGCCTAGCCGGCTGCACCTGTGGCCATGTCAGTGGCGCCCCTCGTCGGGAAAGGGCGAGCGCTAGCTTCAGCTCAGAAACTCAGCTTCCCCAGGTCAACCCCCCGCCCCTCGCGCAGGCCCTGGCCGAGCGGCCTTCTTCAGAATAAGGGCGGGGACGGTACTTACTGAGGGAAGGCGGGCCAGAGGGGCCCGGGAGGCCAAATCCCCTGGCCCGGGCGCTTTGAGCTGTAGCTGGCGCAAGCCCGCCGCCGTCCGCCCCAGCCCGGCGGCTCGGGCCCCGCCAGCCCGCCCTCTGCCCGCCGGCCACCCCGCGGGCCTCGAATCCCTGCCCGCCCCCCCGCGCGCGCACCGGTGCCCAAGCTCCCGCACGCGACCCCAGGAGCAGCGCGCCCGCGCCCCTTCTCCCCCGCAGGCACTGGCGTACGACGCTTGGGAACCCGCCGCCAGATTCTTACTCTGTGCCTCCGCCACTCAGGCGGCCTTTCGTCTCGGCGGCCGCTTCCCTCTCCTCCCCTCTGCCCGCGCCGGTCCCAGCACTGCTCCCCACGGCCTTCGCTCCCGGCCCCCCCAGCCCGGCTCCGGCTGTCTCTCTTCAGCCGCCGTAACTGCGGCCCGGCCCTCCGCCCCTCCTCTTCGCCCCCTCCCTCTTAATAACTCCCTCCACGCACCCGGGCCCCAGCACCGCCTTCGCCGCCGCGCGACCGGATGTGAGGTGGCTGCAGAGGTGCCGGGCCGAAAAAAGAAACTCTGCAGCACCCTCCCCAGGAGCTGGTCCCTGTGCGAACCCGGCGGCAGGGAGGCAGCTGCCGGAAGGAGACGGCAGCAGCTGTAGGACGAAAACAGCGGCAGGGGGAGTGGAAGCTCGCCCCCTTGCGCGCAGGCGGTCGCGGTGGGCAGTCCCTAAGAGTGATCTGGGTTCCCACGCGTGATGCGCAGGCGGAGCGGGCGGCCAGAGACCCAGGGCCACGCTGCTCTGCTGCGAAGGTGGCGGCGGAGCGGGCTTGGATGTATAACCTAGCTTACCACTGGCATTTCAGTAATAGGAACCTGATTAGGGTAACTCAGCTGTTTTATTTTAACTTGTGGTGTGATCTTGAGTAAAGATCTTAGGAGTTTCGCTTTCCTTTCTAAGAAGGTCTCTATCAATTTAAGGACTAGGCAAGGGTATGGGTTGCTGCATTTACAAGTATACTTGTTACAGTTACCTTTGACGCAGGTACAGGCCACTCACAAATTGGTTGAAATGTACCTTCTGGCCCATAATTGGATTCTTTCCTTAGCCTGCCAGGGAGGAGAAATGTAAATGTAGTTGGGGGAAATGAGATGGCCAATGTCAAGCGCTTCACTCTCCAAGTATGTGCGCAGTGGGAAGAACTGCAGTGTTTAGGAGGAGATTACATGTGAGCCTGGCCTGAAGGAATATCGCAAGCCACTGTTTCTGGCCGGTTGAACTGCCCAGAGGTGGTGTGAATTGATACCTGGGCATGGTTGCAACGTAATTTTCTGTAAAGGTCAGCGAAGCCTACTTTTCTTCCAAGAGGTCTACTTTCTGTGAATATTGTTTACTTCGCTCGGGAAGTGAGGGACTTCTGCGCTTTGGCAACGGAGAAAATGATGTTTTTCTTTTCGTCGGTAATACGGAATAAAATTTGTTTTAAAAATGTATATAACTATCTTTTATATGCAGGCAAGAGGTACAAAAGCAACGTTTGCGATTCTGGTTTGATTTTTGAATCTCCCTATAGGCTGTGGAGAGTTAAGACAATTTATACTTAGTTTATCCTTAGTTTTGGTTTTCTCATCTGAAAAACTGGGAAGATAACCACTCAGAGCAGTTGTCAAGTATACCAAGGTAGGCGAAAAGCCGCCTACCACCGCCATTTTTGAGGGGAAGAAAACAACAAAAAACTTTTTGGTGAAGTCTGTGTAGGCACATTGTAAAAGAACAGTGTTTTTTTTTTTTTTTTTTTTTTTTTTTTGTGGTACTGGGGAATGAACCTAAGGCCTTGCACATGCTAGGCAAGTACTTGATCACTGAGTTACATCCCCAGTCCCTCAGAAGTGTCGTGTCCGTGTCCCCCCCCACCACCACCACCACCAAAGCAAACTTCTAACCTGGTGTGGTGGCTCAAAGCCTGTAATCCTGGAGGCTTGGGAGGAGGCCGAGGCAGGAGGATCACAAGTTCAAAGCCAGCCTCAGCAACTTGGTAATACTCTGTCTCAAAAATAAAAAGGGCTGGGGATGTAGCTCAGTGGTTAAGCACACTGGGTTCAATCATCTCTGATATTAAAAAAAAAAAAATTCTGCTAAGTGCTGTGTGGACTCATGAAATCTCAGCTGGGAGACTGGGGCAGGAGAATGGCAAGTTTGGGAGAACCTGTCCCAGTCTCAAAAAAGGACTGGGAATGTAGCTCAATGGTAAAGTGCTCCTACTACCAATAAATATATAATATAAAAACCAGTCTGGTGCAGTGGACTGTAATCCCATTGACTGGGGAAGCAAGAGGATCTTGGGGTAAAGGCCAGCCTCAGCAATTTAGCAAGACCCCTATCTCAAAATAAAAGAGGGCTGGGAATGTAGCTCAATGGTAGAGCACCTGAGTCCAATTCTAGTATTGCAAAATAAATAATAAAAACCAAGATGGCTGTGCTGGGTATGTAGCTTGGTAGAGGAGCACTTGCTGGCATGTATGAGGCCCTGGGTTCCATACCCAGCAGCATCACCAAAAAAAGAAAGGAAAAAACAAAACAAAACAAAACAAATAAAACACCATATCAAAAACCACACTTCCTTTAGAATTTGGGGTTTTTTTTGGGGGGGG
>JAJEJO010003227.1:340926-389687 GCA_020662805.1 Glaucomys volans | reverse complement strand
TTTTTTTTTTTTTTTTTTGTGGTGCTAGGGATTGAGCCTAGGGTTAGGCAAGTGCTCACCACTGAACTGCATCCCTAGCCCTGGTCTGAAACTTGATCCTTTTGCCTCAGTCTTCTGAGTCACTGGGATATGTGACAGGCTATATATATATATATATATATATATATATATATATATATATATACACATACACACACACACACACACACATACATATAAGTATACATAAATATGTGTGTGTGTATATATATATCCTACATATATAGGACATATATGTAGGATATATATATAGGATATATATGCATATATTTTTATTGTTTTTTTCCAAAATGGTTTCATCATTTTACGTTTCCACCAGTAATATAGGAAAGTTCCAGTTACTCCACGTTTTTGTCAATGCTTGATATTGTCAGCCTTTTTTAAGTTTAACCATTCTAATGGTTGTATAGTGGTATATAGTGGGTGTATAGTGGTATCTTGTGGTTTTTTGTTGTTGATATTTTTAGTTTTGCTTTTATTAGTGCACTTTAGTTATACACAATAGTTGGGTTCATTTTTGGGGGGAGTTGGGTACCAGGGATTGAACTCAGGAACACTTGTGACCACTGAACCACATCCCAGCCCTATTTTGTATTTTTTTTTTAGAGGCAGGGTCTCACTGAGTTGCTTAAGGCCTGCTAAGTTGCTGAAGCTGGCTTTGAACTTGCGTTTCTCCTGCCTCAGCCTCCCAAGTGCTGGGGTTACAGGCGTGTGCCACCGCACCCAGCTGACATAATATTTTAATATGCCTGTTTCCTCTGTATTTTTCTGTAAATTGGTAATTGAATGTAGAGGTTTAATTGGATTCATTTGATTTTTTTGGGGGGGTGGGGGAGGGCACAAAATAACTTGATAGAAGCAAAGGACAGAACCAAACTGTGATATGATTACCAATGTTCAAACTATCAGGAAATTTTACTTTTTTATTTTAGTGGTGCTAGTACTTCAACCCAGGTCCTCACACATGCTGAGCAGGCACCTTACCTCTGCTGTATTTTCAGACCAGAGGCTTTTAAATAATTATGTTAATTATTATTAAAATAATTTGTTGTGTGCTTGCTTTATAAATAAATTGCTAAGGCTGCCTTTGATTTTGCAGTACTCCTGTCTGAGTCTCCAGAGCCACCCACCATTCCCAGACTTCTTCCTTTTACTTTAAAAAAATTTGTATTCTTGTTTTAGAATTCTGTATTCTTGCCTGTTGTAAACATTCCATAGTTAGATTTGGTTTTTAAATCTACTCTTGCAGTCTTTAATTGGGTCCTTTAAGTCATTCATGTTTAAAGCAATTACTGATATGAATGTGGGTTTAAATTTGAAGCCTGATTTAGCATTTTCTATTTGTTATTTTATTTCCTTTCTTATCTATTTTTGGATTAAGTATTTTTAATCTTTCCATTTTCTTCCTTATTGGTGTAGAAGTTACATGCTCTTTTTCTCTTCTTTTGGTGTTAGACATTGTAACAACTCCTGCCAGGTGCAGTGACAGGGGCCTGTAATCCCCATGACTCAGAAGTCTGAGATGGTAGGATTGCAAGTTTGAGGCCAGTCTCAGCTATTTTGTGAGGCTCTTTCACAAAAGCAAGAACTTCCAAAATAAAAAGGGCTGGAGATACATTTCAGTGATAAAGTCCCACTGGGTTGCTTTTGTTAAAACAAAAATATAACCCGCCCCCCACCATAGAACTCAGAGGCATATGCATGCTGGGCAAGTACTCCACCATTTAGCCACATCCCTTACCCTTTCCAAGTCAGTATTATTATTCTTGCTTTTCTCTCAGACAATATAGGAATCTGCAATATTTTAACTTTATCTCCTTGTTGACTTACATTGCTGCTAGCTATTCTATTTAATTTTCAAATCTCCTACCTCACTTTTTTTCAGAGATTTTTTAATTTTATGTTAAACTACATAATTTTTTCCCATTGTAGTCATTTTTAAGTAGACATTTCATTGACATTTTTCACAGTGTTGTATAACCATTGCCATTATGCATTTCCGCAGCTTTTTCGTCATCCTATGAAAAAAACCTGTATCCTTTAAATAACAATTCCTTATTCCTTATTCCTCCCTTCCCCTAACGCCTAATAAAAAGTTTATTCTTTTTTCTATTTCTATGAATTTATCTATTCTAGGTATCTCATACAGATGGATTCATGCAATATTAATCTTTTAGTGTCTGACTTATTTCACTTAGTATGTTTTTTGAATTCATTGATGCTATAATGTGTATCAGTGTTTTCATTTTTTTTTTTTTTTTTTTTTTTTTAAGTCCTGGGAATTGAACCCAGGGCCTTCTACATGTTAAGCCACTGGGTTTCCTCTTCCTGCCACTGGGTCTACCTCTGAGCTACATCCCCACCTCTTCCTTCTTTTGTGGCCGAATTATATTCCATTGTGTGCCTGTGCCATATTTTGTTTATCCATTTATCTGTCAATGGATATTTGGGTTTCTTCTTCCTTTTGGATATTGTGAATAACGCTTCTACTTACCTTTTTTCCCCCCTTCTGAAACAGGGTCTTGCTATGTCATCCAGGCTGGTCTTGGACTCCTGGGCTCAAGTGATCCTTTGGCCTTAGCATCCTGAGTAGCTGAAACTGCAGGCACTCACCACTGCCTGACTGCCTACCTTACTTTTTTTCCTTTTATTAGTGGGAATTGAACCCAGGGGTGGGAACCACTGAGCCACATCCCCTGTCCTTTCTATTTTTGAGGCAGTGCCTTGTTAAGTTGCCTAGAGCTTCACTAAGTTGCTGAGGCTGGCATTGAACTTGAAATCTTCCTGCCTCAGCCTCCCAAGTGACTGGGATTACAGGTATGTGCTACTAGGTCTGGCTTACCTTAGTTATTTTCAAATATACGTGTATTTGCAGGGCAGTTATTTAGCAATTGCTAGTTCAGTTTCTATGGTGAGAATATGACTTCTGTGAATAATGAGAATTAAAAATAAAAATAGGGCTGGGGATATAGCTCAGTTGGTACAGTGCTTGTCTGTCAAGCACAGGGCCCTGGGTTCAATCCCCAGTATGACAAATAAATAAAAATAATGAGAATTAAAAATAAATACACACACACACACACACACACACACACACACATAGTCACACTATTTGAGATTAAGTTGTGTTTGGTTGTCCCTATAATGTTACTGATGGAAAACTAAACAACCAAATGTGAGAAAACCTTTCTGGTTCTGGATCCAAACCAGGACTACACATGGCATTTTGTTTTTTAGTCTGTTTCTGTTGCTGTGGCAGAATACCTGAGAAAATCAATTTCAAGGATGGAAGATTTATTTTGGCTCATGGTTTCAGGCCATGATCGGTTGGCTTTGTTGATTTTTGGCTCTATGGTAAAGAAGAACATCATGATGGGGAGCATGTGGGTGAGCAGAGCTGCTTACCTCATTGCAACAAGAGGCAATAAGAAAAATAAAAACAAAACAAAACAACAACAACAAAAAAAGACAATAAGAGAGGAAGGGACCTGGGTCCCAGTACCCTTCAAAGGCACATCCAGTTGATCTAATTTCCTTCAAGTAGACCATACCTCCTAAAATTTCACCACCTTATAGTGCCATTAGCTGGGTTAATGGCACCAAATTATCCCATGAGCTAAAATAAATCTTCTGTCCTCGAAATTGATTTTCTTAGGTATTTTGCCACAGCAATGGAAACAAGCTAAAAAAACCCTGAAAAACAAAATGCCATGTGTAGTGCCATTAGTCTTTACTATATGAGCTTTGGGAGGTTATTTAAGATCTAAACCATATTAGTCTCCTTCAATTTGGAACTCTTTTTTCTTTTTTTTGCGGTGCTGGGATGGAACTCTTTCTTAATCTTTCCTCATCTTTCATGACCTGAAGGTTTTTGAAGAGCTGGGAACACTTCTTTTATTTTTTATTTTTTTGAAGAAGCTCACTATGTTGTTCAGGCTGATCCTGCTGCCTCAGTCTCCTGAGTACCTGGGACTATAGGCATGTGCCACCAACCATGCCTGGCTTAAACCAGTTACTTTTTAAGTATTTATTTATTTTTTTGGTACCAGGTATTAAACCCTGGGACACTTAATTCCTGAGCCACATCTCTAGTCTGTTTTTTAAAAATATTTTATTTAGAGACAAGGTCTTGCTAAGCTGCTTAGAACCTCATTAAGTTGCTGAGGCTGGCTCCTGCCTCAGCCTCTAGAGCTGCTAGTATTTCAGGTGTGTACCACTGTGCCCAGCTCTAGACCACTTACATTTTGAGGATATTTCTCAAATTGAGTTTCTCTGTCTTTTAAAAATAGGATTTCTTTAGTTTCTCTTCATTATTATTCATTATTCATATTATGCATTTTGGGCAGAAGTGTTTCAATATTTAGTGGTATCACATGAGAGGACTCATTAATGTTGATTGTCCCTTTACCAGTAATGTTAACTTTTATCATTTAGCTGGTGTGTGTCATTTATCCATTATAAAGTAACAAATAAGTATTTTTGTAGTGAATGTCTCTCTTCTTTTTCTTTCTTATAATTAATTAATCAATTTTTTGAGACAAGGTCTTTCTTTTGGCACAGGCTGGTTTTGAACTTGTGATCTTCCTTCCTTTGCCTTGTAGCTGGGATTACAGGTAACATCCACCAGGCCCAGCTCGAGGTATTTTTTGAGACTCTTAATATTATATTCCACATAAAACTGCCACCAACTTGTTTTTGCATCCATTGATGATTTTTGTATGAATCAATTATTAGTATGATGGTTCCTAGATGATGATTTTCTAATTATCTCCTTCCATTAGTCCACATAGTTTTCCATTCTCCCCCATGTATTTATTTACTTATATCAGTATTAATTTATGGATTCCAATTTTATTCATTTGATTTTGTTTTGTTTATTTTTTTGTCATGCTGGGATTGAACCCAGGGCCTTGTGCATGCAAGGCAAGCACTCTACCAACTGAGCTATATCCCCAGTCCACTTTATTCATTGATTTTTAATCTGTTACTGTTCAAATTGTCCCAGATGTGGCCTGTGGTCTTTCAAGCTGGGTTCTGTGTCCTTTTGATAGGTCTCCATCAGTTTATTTGTTTCTGTTTTTTGTTTTTGCTGGTACTGGGGATTGAACTCGGTGCACTCTACCACTGAGTTATATTGCTACTCCTTTTTTATTTTAATTTTGAGACAGAATTTCTCTAAGTTGCTGAGGCTGTCTGTGAGCTTGGTATCTGCCTACTTCGGTCTCCCTAGTAACTGGGAATGTAGTTGTGTACCTCTATACCCAGCTTTCCATCATTCTTTGAATGCCTTCTTGTTTTTTGACCAAATAAGATTACTATTCTCTTCTTCTATTTTCCTTTCCCCAGACCTGAAAATCAGCCATATCTCCAAGGAGCCCTGGTTCCTTCTAGTAGAAAATGGTATTTTAGAGATACTTGCTCTGTAGGTATGCTTATAGTGTTATCATTGCTTCTAGGTATTTTCTATGGGCAGAGCTCTGACATGAATTTTTTTTTTTTTTTTTTTCAAAATCACAAGTTCATGCCAATACCTCCAATTCCAATCCAACACATCAGGGTCTATGTCTGCCTTAGGTGATTTATTAATGTTTTTGAGACAGGATTAAATATCAGACATTTAGCTGGACACAGTGGCACATACCTGTAATCTCAGCTACTTGGGAAGCTGAGGTGGGAAGATTGCAAGTTTAAGGACAACCTTGGCAATTTAACAAAATCCTGTCTCAAAAGTATAAAATAATATCCTGGCACCATGGTGCATCCCTGCAGTCCCAGCAACTTAGGAGATTGAGGCAGGAGAATTGCAAGTTTGAGGCTAGCCTCAGCAATTTAGGAAGGCCCTGAGCAACCCTGTCTCAAAAAATAAAAAGGGCTGAAGGGCTGGAGCTGTAGCTCAGTTTCAGAGCACTTGCCTAGCATGTGTGAGGCACTGGATTTGATCCTTAGCACTGCATAAAAATACACAAAGGCATTCTGTCCATATACAACTATAAAAAATTTTTAAAAAAATCATAACCTTAAAAAAAAAATGTACTGAAGATATAGCTCAATGGTAAAGCATCCCTGGGTTCAATCCCTGGTGCAAAAAAAAGTGTGTGTGTGTGTGTGTGTGTTTATACATGTATACACATACACATAGAAGTATAAAATATATATATATATATACACATACACTCATAAGTATACTTATGTGTATAACTGTGTTGGGGATGTAGCTTAGTGGCAAAGCACCCTTCAGTTCAGTTCCTGGCACTGCAAAAAAAAAAAAAAAAAATGTTTTTTGTTTAGTAAAAGTATGAAGTTTCTTTTTGAAATCAGAGTGATATCTGAAAAATTTTCTTGTTTTTTGTATAAAGCAACCTGTTTTTAATTTATAAATGATTCCTTTTAAAATTACATATTAAGCTGGGTGCAGTGGTGCACGCCTGTAATCCAAGCAACTTGGGAGGCTGAGTCAGGAGGATCGCGAGTTCAAAGCCAGCCTCAGCAACTTAGCGAGGCCCTAAGCAACTCAGTGAGACCCTGTCTCTAAATAAAATACAAATTAGGGCTGGGGATGTGGCTCATTGGCCGAGTGTCCCTGAGTTCAATCCCTGGTTCCAAGAAAAAAAAATAAAATAAAAATAAAATTACATATTAAAAAAATGGGTTAGACCTAATTACTCCACTGTAACCTCATACTTTATATTTCTTGCCTAGAGCCCAACCAGGAGTACCAACCTCCAGTGCTTGCCAGATATTTCTTTTTGTGTGTGTGTGTGTACCAGGGTTGAATCCAGGGGCATTGTATCACAGAGCTACATCCCCAGCCCTTTTTTAATTTTTAATTTTGAGACATGCTCTTGCTAAGTTGTTGAGGCTGGCCTTGAACTTATGATCCTTCTGCCTTAGCCTCTTGAGTTGCTGGGATTATAGGAATGCAGTGCTGTGCCTGGCTGACTGCCAGTTACTTGTGATATAGATGTGGAGGCCTTTTGTCCTTCAATATAATTACTGTTTAATTTTGCTTATTTAAAAAAGTATTTGCATCATATAACAGTTATAATTTTTTTTTTCCTCTTCTTTCTTTCTCTATTCCTCAAATATAAGGTCTTTTAGGAATGGTTCAGTTGAGAAGCCTTGTTCTTCAAAGGCCCTATCCACCAAGAAGTCTTCTGCCTTCTCTAGAATCCAGAGAAAGTTACGTGGAACTAGTTGTCCAGTGCAGTATCCTGCCTCATGTTCTCGGACCCGACGGGGCCGGTTGAGAGAACTTCACATCAGGTGAACTTGAGTAGTCACCTCCCTATAGGGACTTCTTGCTAGTTCTTCCTTTTTGGTAAAATGAGGGAATGATTCTTATTTTTCTATGTCAATTAGTCGGAGAACTTGATGCCTGCTCTTCCTAGTGAAATGTTCAGTTAAAAAGGATAATTAGGGCTGGGGATATAGCTCAGTTGGTAGACTGCTTGCCTTGCAAACATAAGGCCCCGGGTTCAATCCCCAGCACCGCAAAAAAAAAAAAAAAAAAGATATTTAGAAATCTGCCCCATAACATCTATCATTATTTTCATTCATGTTCTCCAGTCGTGGCCCACAAAGTATAAGTTATGATTCTTCAAGGAAAGGTCAAAATATGGCCTATGAAAAAGGATTATTTTCGGCCTTTGTTTTTGGTACCAGAGATTGAACCCAGGGGTGCTTAACCACTGAGCTACATCCCCAGCCCTTTTTATTTTTTATTTTTTACTTTTTTTGGTGCTGGGGAATGAACCCAGGGGCACTTAACCACTGAGCTACATCCCAGCCCTATTTTATATTTTATTTAGAGACAGGGTCTCACTGAGTTGCTTAGCGCCTCGCTTTTGCTGAGGCTGGCTTTGAATTCGTGATCCTCCTACCTCAGCCTCCGGAGCCACTGGGATTGCAGGCATGCGCCACCACGCCCAGCTCTTTTTTTTTTTTTTTTTGAACCAGGGATTGAACTCAGGGGCACTAGGTCACTGAGCCAAATCGCCAGCCCTATTTTGTATTTTATTTAGAGACAAGGTCTCACTGAGTTGCTTAGTGCCTTGCTTTTGCTGAGGCTGGCTTTGAACTCACGATCCTTCTACCTCAGCCTCCAGAGCAGCTGGGATTACAGGTGTGTGCCACCATGCCCGGCTTTATTTTTTATTTTGAGACAGGGTCTCAATTGGTTGCTTATAGTCTCACTAAGAAGCTGAGGCTGGCCTCAAACCTGCAATCCTCCTGCCTCAGTCTCCTGAGCTGCTGGAATTATAGGTGAGTGCCACGGTGCCTGACTCATTTTCTGCTGTTCTTCATTAGGTATTAAAAGGCATCATTTTAATATTCATTCAACAAAAATTTACTAAGTGCTTACTCTGCCAGGTGTTATGCTGTATTCTGAACATAGAAGGTAAATAAAACCTGAACTCATGAAAGTTTAAAATCAGATAGGCTTGATAGACTGTTAAGCCACAACAATAAAATGTGGTAAGTCCTATGAGCAGAGAAGGCACACATGGCAAGAATAACCACACTAGTAAAGCTAGCAGTGAGTTTCTGGAGAAGTGAGTTTAAGCTGAGTCCTGAAGGATAATGTAAGAATAAGTCAGATAAAGGGCAGGAGGAAGAGTGTTCTAAACTGAGTCTAGAGATTGACAAAAGAAACCAATTTTTCTTACGTCTTTGTAGGCACTGCACTGAGTACTGGGAATACTATAAGATATGGTCCCTGATGTCAGGAGCTCACATTGCAGAGGGAATGACAGACAACCTGTGAACTGATGGCTGTGATGGTGTAACATTACATAAGGCATTTGAACAGAGTGCTGAGAGTACCTGTCTCTCACTCTGTTTGAATTGGGAAAAGTCCAGGATAAGTGGACATTTGCCAGTCATTTTATGGAAGAAGGATAATATGAACAAAACAATTATCATGTACTTCTTCAACTTTGAAGTCTTTCTCTCTTCATTGGCAAAATACATTATAATCAAAGTGTTTTTAAAAAAATAATCTGAGCTATTATCCTATACTTAGAAGACCCTAAAGGTTCCATTAGAAGACTTCTATAGCTGATAAATAAATTCAGCAAATTGGCAGGCTACAAAAATTGATAGCCTGAATCCATTAATCCTGAAAGAAAGCAGAAAAACATTTCCATTCACAAGAGCTTCAACAAAAATATACCTAGGAATAAATCTAACCTAGGGAGTGAAAGACCTCTGTAAGGAACATTTCACAACACTGAAAAATGAAATTGAAGAAGATGTTGCAAGATGGAAAGACCTCCCACACTCATGGATAGGCAGAATTAATATTATTAAAATGGACATGTTACCAAAACTGGTCTATAGATTTAGTGCAAACTATCAGTGATATTCTTCACAGAACTAGAAAAAACGTTCTGAAATCCATATGGAAAAACAAAAGACCCAGAATAGCCAGAGCAATTCTATGCAAAAAAAGGGAGAAGCTGTAGGCATCACAATGCCCAATTTCAGATTATACTACAGAGCCATAGTAACAAAAACATCATGTACTGGCATAAAAACTGACACATAGGCCAATGGAATAGAATAGAGGACACAGAGACAAACCCACATAGCCACAGTCATTTAATTTTTGACAGCAATGCTAAAAAGATGTTGGAGAATAGTCTTTAACAAATGGTGCAAGGATAACTGGATATCCATATTTGGAAGAATGAAACTAGATCCTTATCTGTCACCCTGTACAAAAGTCAACTCAGAGTGGATTAAAGATCTGGGCATAAGACCTGTAATTTTGTAACTGTTAGAAGAAAACATAGGAGAAATACATCCATGCAGATATCCAGGTGGTGACTTCCTAAATAGGACTCCTATAGTTCAGGAAATAATAGCAAGTGTCAATAAATGGGAAATCATCAAATTAAAAAGCTTCTGCACAGCAAGTGAAACAGAAGCATGAATAGAGAGCCCACAGAATGGAGGAAACCTTTGCCAGCTACTCTTCTGACAGAGGATTAATATCTGGGGGGGGGGGGAATATAAATATATATATATATATGTACACACACACACACACACATACACATATATAGAAAAAAACCCACCAAAAGACAATACGTTCAGTAAATAGGCAAATGAACTGAACAACTGAACACTTTCTTTGTTTTTTTAAAGTCGCTTTTTAAAAGACAAAGTACAAATGGCCAACAATTATACAAATGCACAGCATCTTTAGCGAAGTTATAGAATCAGATTAGGTATCCATTGCCAGACAAGTAGATAAACAAAATGTGGTATGTGTACTCAGTGGAGTTTTATTCAGCTTTAAATGGGAATAGAATTATGTTATTTGAAGAAAAGTGGGTGGAATTCGACAGCATCATATTAGGTGAAATAAGCCAGAAGCCAGACTCAGAAAAGACAAATACTCTTACATTTTATCTCTTATGTAGTAGCTAGTGGGAAAAGACCGGGGGTGGGGCGGGGGTGGTGGTGGTGGTGGTAAGGATATCAGGAAAGAAGGGAGCCCAATAGGATAAAAGAAGATCAAGGAAGAGGGGAAGGAGGAGGGGGAGGAAGGAAGGATAAAGGGAAGTATTGGGAAGTGAAATTGATCAAATTACATTTTGTACATATACCAAAATGCCACACAGAAACTCAACATTTTGAATAATTAATAAAAAAAAATCTTGACTTTAGCTTTATAAATTTGTCTCCTCTCATGTTCTGTTGCAAGATTAGGTATGATATTCCCTTTTGACTCATATTAGTGTCCTTCCCCTGGGATTAAAATTTCCTCTCATAAGCCAAATGGAGTTATAACATCTATATGTGCTTTCTTTCTTTCTTTCAGATGTGTGGCCAGAAAGTTCTTGTATTTGTGGATTCGATTGACTTTTGGAAGAGTATTTCCATCTAAAGCCAGGTAGTATTAGCTCAGAATATCACATTTCTGTTGAACTCATTCTAGATTTTTATTTCATATTAAGCTTCTACAAAACTTTTATTATGTTTTATGTTGTGACATTGCTCCACTCTGCCTCCCTAGCCTCCTGGAGCCAGAATAGTGCCTCACACAATAAGCATGTAATGGTAACTTCATGCATATTAGTTGACTGGAAAAATGCATGTAGAGGGAACTGAGTGAACAAAGTGAACTAGAATGGCTATGACCTCTCTGGGGAAAAAAGGGTTGCTGAGGAGAAGTCATTTAGGGCTCTGGTGAGACTGACAGATTGACTTGATCTTGGGAAGAACCTGAAGAAAGAACTGACATTGGCAAGAGAAGTGAAATTTTAATAAGAAGCAATTCCCCTGCCATCTGCTAACCATTATACACATATATGTATATGTATAGTGTGTGTATATGTATATATACTACATATATTTATAATATACATAAACTGTACTTGGTATAGACCTCCACCTCCCACTGCTACAGTTTTTGCTTATAGTCACTTTCAACTATAAGTTGAAAGAGTGTGAAGAGTGAGCTATAAGAGGAGTCACAGAGTGAGGAACACTGAACAGGAGACAGTGGGGATAAAGAGAAGGGGCCCATATGTGGGGTGCATTTCAGAGGGAGAATTGGCAGCCATTGAGAGTGCTTTTGAGTCTAAGAGAAAGTCTGACTTAAAGTGTCTTAAACCAGTTGGGATTTGCTTTTTCTCACAAGCAATCTGAAATTGACAGTTACTGGTATTGGTTTAGCTGTTCAGGGATGCCATCAAAGACTCAGCTTTTAGCTGGGCATGGTGGCACATGCCTGTAATTCCAGTGACTTGGGAGGCTTAGGCAGGAGAACTGGAAGTTTGAGGCCAGCCTCAGTAAATTAGTAAGACTCTGTTTCAAAATAAGAAATAGGCTGGAGATGTGGCTCAGTGGTTGAGTACCCCTGGGTTTAATCCCTAGTAACCCACCCTCCCCCACCAGAAAAAAAAAAAAAGACACAACAACTCAACTTTTATTATGTTGTGTAGTTGACTGTCCTTAACATTGGCACTTTATCCTCACAGGTGACACTGAATAGTTGCAAGATGACTGACTATTCCAGGGTCACAGAGGAAGGAGGGGAAAATAGTGTTGTTATTTTGATATGTCTCTTTATCAGAAAAAAGGAAAAAACAACAAACTTCTAGAAGTCCCTGGCTACATTCTGCTTCTGTCTCATTGGCCAGAACTTTAGCTACAGAGGAGGCTGGAAATGAAATTGTTCCAACCTCTGTAGGGAATGCTAGTGAAGATATAAGGCCTTGGTAGTTCATGTCAGTTTAGCCAGGGACCACTAATACTACCATATATATGTCACATTACTTTAAAACATTCACATTTTCTTTTTTATTTCTTTGCTCTTGTGGGGTATAAGTTATAGAGAACAAAATATTGGACTAGAATTTAGGAGACCTTAGTTTTGGTTCCATTGCTGGCCCTCATAGTCTGATCTGAAGATGAGTTATAGGTTTGGGCCTCAATTTTTTTTTTTATTTTCATAATTATTATTATTTTTAAATACCTTTTTAGATGTTGATGGATGTTTATTTTATTTATTTATTTATATGTGGTGCTGAGAATCAAACGCAGTACCTCATACATGCTACGCAAGTGCTCTACTACTGAGCTACAACTCCAGCCCCTATTATTATTTTTTTTTTGAGGTTGGAGATATAGCTCAGTTGGTAGAGTGCTTGCCTTACAAGCATAAGGCCCTGGGTTCAATCTCCAGCACCACAAAGAAAAAAAAAAAAAAAGAAAGAAAGAAAGAAAGAAAATATTATTATTTTTTGAAACAGGGTCTTGCTGAGTTGCTTAGGGTCTTGCTAAATTGCTGAGGCTGGCCTCAAACTTGAATTCCTCCTGCCTTGGTCTCCAGAATTGCTGGGATTATAGCCTGCACCATCATACCTGGATATAGGCCTCAATTTCTGAAAGTAAAATGAGAGAATGAGAGAATGGAAATATTTGTTCTTTAGTATTTGCCAGAATTAGAATTCTGATACAGTTTTACCATTGACTTGGAAACTTTTGATGGCAGTTTTGTTTTCAGATTGTAATCTCTTTTTCAGGCAAATGGGCTGTTTATTTCTTTGGGGAATGTTGTTTGTATTGATCTGTATTTTTTTATTTTTTACTTTTTCTGTACTAAGTTATTTATTTCTCACTTTTTTCCTTTCAGTACTGGGGATTGAATCCAGGGCCTCAAGCATGCTAGGCAAACAGTCTACCACTGAGCTACATCTTCCAGCCCTTTTTATTTTATTTTATTTATTATTTTTTTTGAACCAGAGATTGAACTCAGGGACACTTGGCCACTGAGCCACATCCCCAGCCCTATTTTTGTATTTTTTATTTAGAGACAGGGTCTCACTGAGTTGCTTAGGGCCTCGCTAAGTTGCTGAGGCTGGCTTTGAACTCATGATCCTCCTGACTCAGCCTCCCAAGTCGCTTGGATTACAGGCGTGCGCCACCATGCCCGCTTTTATTTTGAATAGTGTCTGAGGCCCAGGCTGGCCTTGAACTTGTAATCCTCCTGCCTCAGCCTCCTAAGTGGCTGGTATTACAGGCCTGTGCCACCATGGCTGGCTTTTATTTCTCACTTTTAGAAATGTCTGAGGGAAGTGGGCTAGGGTTGTAGCTCAGTGGTAGAGCACTTGCCTACCATATGTGAGGCACTGGATTCCATTCTCAGCACCACATATAAATAAATAAAATAAAGGTCCATTGAAAAAAAAAAAAAAAAAAAAAAGAAATATCAGAGGGAAATGAAGTAATACCAGACACTGAAGAATAATACTTTTATGTGCTTAGAGGATGTTTTAACTTTTATAAGTCGAATTGTTTTATCATTAATAAGTTGAGCTAAAATTACCATTGAATTATAAAGGCAAAGAGATAAATTGTGTTTCCATATGTAAGGCAGTCTTAAATATATTGATCTATTTTTCTTTTTTTCTTGGTATTGGGAATTGAACCCAGAGGCGCTTTACCACTAAGCTATATCCCTAGCCCTTTTTATTTTTATTTTGTCATAGGGTCTTGCTAATTTGCTCAGGGTCTTCATGAGTTACTGAAGCTGGCTTTGAATTTGTAATCCTTCTGCCTCACTGGGGCTGGTGGTGTGTGCCACCACCTGGCTTGATCTATTTTTCTGAAAGAAGATCTGTACAAAGATTTTGCTGTTTTGGGAAGTAGACCAAATAGTCATGTCCACTCGCAGTATTTACCTCATAAATATTTCTTCCTCATTCTTGGCTACTGGCCTTGTTTCCTGTTTTCTTGGGAAAAGAGACGCAACAGAAGAAGACTCCTCAAATTCCCTCTACTACATCTACCCACTGCTAGCATCTATAGCCACAACTGGCACACAGCCATTCTATACATAATGATAGAAATTCATTTTCCATTGGTAGAGAAATCTTGGATTTGTGCACAATAGTCCACTTGAGCCTACCCAAGGCCATCACTCCATTAATATTTTTTCTCTTTTCTACATTATTAATTTAATTAATTTATGGGATCATTTCCATCAACTCTTGTGTTTTCTGTTCTGGAAAAAGAAAAAAATAGAATCTCTTCGACCTTATTTTCTCCCACAGCTACTGTTCCATGCATTTGCTCTCTATTTTATTTATTTATTTATTTATTTAATTTTTGATCCATTGAACACAAATGGAGTACAGCTATTGTTTCTCTGGTTGTACACAAAGTAGTCAAACCATCTGTGCATTCATACATGTACACAGGGCAATGATGTCTGTCATATTCTGTTATTATTCTTACCCCCCCACTCTGACCCCACCCCTCTCTTCCTTCTATGCTATCTATCCTTCCTCCATTCTTGCCTCCCTTCCACCCTGCATGCTCTCTATTATATCAGATCTCCTAGCCATAATCAGTGTTTCTAGTACCTCTTCTTTTAGTCTTTAATAAATCCATTCCACAATACTGCTACCCACCAAAATATTTTTGTTAAATTTGCTAAAATCAATGATGAATTTACTTGACTTACCAAGTAGCATTAGGTCGTCCATCTATGTTAGTCAGCTTTCTTTTGCTCTGATAATATACCTTAAACAACTTAAAGGAGGAAGATTTTATTTTGGTTCATTATTTCAGTCACTTGTCATTTGGCTCTGTTTCTCTTGGACCTGTGGCAAGGCAGTACATCAGGGTAGGGGAGAGCATAGTTTAGGAAATTGCCCACCTCATGGCACCCAGGAAGTGAGAAAGGAAGGGATCAGGGTCCCTTTGAGATCCACTTTGAGATTGTGCCCCCAGTGACCTAACTTCCTCCTGCTAGGCTTCACCCTTGAAAGGTTCCACCACCTTCCTGTAGCACCACAGGCTGACAACTAAGCCTTCAACATATGTCCCTTTGTTGGACATTTATCCAAACCATCATTCCTGTCTTCAAAAAGCCCTTCTCCTAACTGGGTTATTATCCTCATACTGTTTTTCTTCTTCCACTTTGCTCTTTTTAGCCTTCCTATTTGGTTCTTTCTCATTGAAATACCCCAACACCTAGTCCTTGCACTATTTACCCATCCCACAACCTTGGTAATATCAAATCCCACAGTGATTCCCATTTGGGTACATCCAGTCCAGACTTCTCCCTTAAACTCTGGACTTTTGCGTACATGGCAACTGCACTGGCTATCGCAACTTAATAAGTCCAAACTTAAATCTTGATCTTTCTTACAAAACCTCCCTGCTGAGTCCTCTCACCTTAGTAGAAATCAACTCCCATGCTTCTAGGTGGTCAGGTCAGAAATCTGGGAGTCATCCTTAACTCTTCTTATTCTCTTTTATCCTAATTTAAAAAACTAAATGTCAATATCATGTTGCTCCAACTTTTAAAATGTATTCAGAATTCAACCTCTTTTTAGCACCTACGTTGCTGCCACCCTGTTCTAAGCTGTCATCATCTCTCTCCTAAATCATACCAATAACCTTCTCATTTCCAGCCATGTCCCTACTCTGACTTTCCTTAGTAGATAGTCTGTGTAAGCCCTGCCACATCAGTCTGCTCAAACCTCCAAGGATTTTGTACTGAAAATAAAAACCACAGTCCTTTCTGGGGCCTATAAACCCATCTCTTGTTTTACCTGTCTTACTGAGTTTTTTCATTCCTGCTGTCATATTTTTAATTTTCCAAGAATTCTTCTTGTTCTTTGAATGTTCTTTTTAAAAAAATAGTACAGTATCCTCAAAGCTCATAATTTTTTGAGAATAATGTCAGGATTGGTTTGTTTTTAGTATTTTTGTCACTTACAGTGTTTATTTTTGGCTCTTTTTGTGCTTTTGGTTACTGTCTCACGTTGGAGCCTTTTCTCAAATATCAAGATGCTCTGTGATGTTTGTTCATATTAAACAGACACTAAAAAGCTAATTTTAACTTTTATGTGTTGTACTTATAAATCAAGGGTTTCCCCAGGCTTTGGGGACAGAATCCAGGACATATCAATGGGGAACCTTCAACTATCAGCATCTCTGAAGGCCTTTTTTCTTAATTTAAGATTAGTTTTCCCCAGAGTAGAGGAATCTTCTGAATTTCTTCTCACATGGAATGGGCTTAAAGTGGGAGGTGGTAGTTAAAAGTTTGTCTGCAAGCAGGGAGTGGAGTTTCATTGTTCATTATGTCAACTCTCAGTTTAGAGAATGTCTCCAGAGCTTTGCCTAGTAGTTTAGAATCGGGTGCCCCTCTGGTTCAGCCTCTCCAGAGAGAAACTGAGTCTTGGCTTGGGTGAATAAAATCTAGGAACCTAACAATTTGTAATATAATCCTATCTCTTCATCTCCATCAAGGGCTCCTCCCTTCTAGATGCCTCTTATCCCCATGTCATTTCAGTTCTCTGCCTTCTCTTATTTGGTGACTCAGTTGCCACTTGCCTTCCTACTTTTTCATCACCTAAACTTTGTTGACGTCTTGTCTATCATCTTCTGTCCTATTTTTCTTTGTGTGGGTATATGCCTTTTAAAATGTATTTGCTATTATTTTAGTGGTGGTTTGGGAAAGGAAGGAGGTGGGTGGATCTGTTCACTGTACCATGTGCAAATGGTTCCCAAGTTTTAAAATTATGAACAAATTTGTTGAAAATTTTCAAACAGTACAAAAACTTACAGTTTAGGAAATGCCAGTCTCCTCTAATTCCTCCATGAGAACCACTGATAATAATTTAATATTATTCTATTTTATTTCATTTTATTTTTTTTTGTACTGGGGATTTAACCCAGGGACTATTTACCACTGAAATACTTCCCCAGCCCTTTGTATTTTTCACTTTGAGACAGGTTCTTGCTAAGTTGCTGACAGTGGCCTTGAACTTATGATCCTTTTTCCTCAGCCTCCCAAGTAGTTAACTGGGATTATTAACATGTGCTACTGCACCTGGCTGAATATACGTAAAGTATTCATTTAAAAAATGGTGCCAACTGGGTGTGATGGTCCTTGCCTGTCATCTCGGTGGCTCAGGAGGCTGAGGCAGGAGGACCACAAGTTTGAGACCAGCCTTAGCAACTTGGTGAGGCCAAAAGCAACTTAGAGAGACTTTGTCTTAAAATTAAGAAAAGGACTGGGACGTAGGTCACCAGTAAAGTGCCTCTGGATTCAATTCTCAGTACCAAGAAAAAAAAAAGGTACCATATTATACAGACCGTACTGTTACTTTTCCTAAGTGTCCATTTTTATACCTTTACCTCTACTTCTTTCATGAAAATTAACTGCAAAACATTGACTAAATTAATTTGTCTTCTTTTATTGGACATTTGTATTCTTAAAAATTATTAACAGTAATGGGATGAATCCTTATGGATATCTTTTTTTTTTTTTGTACCAGGCATTGCCTCCAGGGGCACTTAACTATTGAGCCACATCCCCAGCCCTGTGGTTTTTTTTTTGTTTTGTTTTTTGTTTTTCCACTTTTTGAGACAGGGTCTTGCTAAGTTGCTCAGAGCCTCACTAAGTAACTGAGTCTGGCTTTGAACTCAAGATCCTCTTGCCTCAGCCTCCTAAGCCTCTGGGATTACAAGTGTGCACCACTGTGCCTGGCTTCCTTATGAATAACTTTGTAAGCCAGTTTGAAAAATCTGAGTGGGTGAGGAGAAGGGAATGTCAGCCTGAAGAACCTTGAAAAGAAATTCAAAGTGATTGACAGGATTCATATTCTTGAGTTATCAATCACCTTGACATTGCTTTATTAGCATCAACACTGTCACTGCTTATTTTTTTTCTTATTACCTTTTTCCTCTCTTCATTTTCTCTTACCTCTCTTATGGTGTTTTTATAACTCCCCTGGCCAGGTTTCATTTAAACTATTATCTATATTCCTGTTACATATTGGGGATACCATTAGGCATTTGCTTGTCTTGTAACATTGATCTCTTTAGCATATAAATGAGAAGTAACTACCACATTTTAGGAATAAAAAAATATTTTTTTAGTCTGATGAAGTAATTTGAAATAATTCTCAATTCACTTATTAACATTAAGATTTTAATTTTACTTTAGCATCTGTAGTCAGTAAGATCTATAGTATAAATTTTTTATCCTCATTTCTTAAGTAGTTCTAAGTTTTTGATCTTAAAAAGTTAAATATGGCTATTTTAAATTTATTTTGGTGTTTACTTTTCATTAAGGCAATGATAATAAAAAACTGATTTGGAATGAATGTTAGCTCCAACTTCATCTTTCTTTTTTTTTAAATTTCTTTTTAGTTGTCAATGGACCTTTATTTTATTTATTTATATGTAGTGCTGAGAATCAAACCCAGTGCCTTATGCATACTAAGCAAGTGCCCTACCACTGTAGAGCCCTCCAATTTCATCTTGTCTAACTCTCTCATGTTTTTCATGGCCCAAGGTTTTACTATGAGCAGAGAATACTACGGAAAGCCTTTGAAGAATGGAAAGAAGAGTGGTGGATTTTACATCGAGAATGGAAACTCTGTGTTCGAGCCGACTGTCACTATAGGTCAGATTGTGTGTCACATTACTTCAGGTTTTTTTTTTTTTTTTTAATATTTCTTGTTGTAGATGGACATGATACCTTTATTTTATTTATTTATTTTTATGCAGTATGGAGGATCGAACCCAGTGCCTCACATGCTAGGCAAGTGCTCTGTCGCTGAGCTACAGCCCCGGCCCACATTGCTTGAGTTTTACACATTTTAAAATATAGATTTGACATATTGTGAGATTCCTTCTTGGCATGTTTTTGCTCAAAAGGAGTAAAGTCTTAGATTACTTTCTGGTTTTCTTCAAATCATTTTTAGAGTAAGCAATTTGAAGTAAGCAATTTGAAGTCCTAATTTAAACCCAAACATGCATGCATGCACGTACATGCATGTGTATATACATATGCACACACACTCCTCTAATAACCATTTTATATTGGTCATGCTAATGATTTGAATGGGGTTTCTCACTGATTCTTACTTCTATTTCTGAGAATGTTCTGTTGTTTAAAGAGTGTTGTTCTAATACTGATTTGGGAGAAAATATATGCCCCATATAGAACATTAAGAAAATAGGCTGGATGTGTAGCTGAATGGTAGAGGGAATGCTGAAGGACCTAAATTCAATCCCTTGCACACACACAAAAAAAAAAAAAAAAAAAGGGAAAATAGAAAGAATGGAGGAAGTGTGGATGGTGTGGAGGAAAATGGGATGGGAGGGGATGGGGGCAGGAAAAATAGTAGACTGAGACAGACAGTACTACCCTATGTAAATGTAAGATTATATGAACTGTGTGAATAAAAAATTTTAAAAAAAGAAAGAAAGTAAACATTCTTTTTTTTTTTTTTTTTTTTTGCGGTGCTGGGGATTGAACTCAGGGCCTTGTGCTTGCAGGCAGGCACTCTACCAACTGAGCTATATCCCCAGCCCGAAAGTAAACATTCTTAATTCTTGACATTCACATTCATATTCCCTGAGATAAAAGAGATAAAGTGAAAAATTGGGATTTTTTCTTTTTTAAAAAAGCATATATACCTTGTATCTTTAAGATGATTTTGACTGTTATTATAGTCACTTTAGTTGGGATAGGAGTTCTGACTTACGACTATTTCACATTAAAAATAGACCCATTGGGCTGGGGATATAGCTCAGTTGGTAGAGTGCCTGCCTTGCAAGCACAAGGCCCTGGGTTCAATCCCCAGCACTGCAAAAACAACAAAAAAAAAAATAGACCCATTGAGTTCCTGGCATGGTGGTGCCTGCCTGTAATGCCAGTGGCTAGGGAAGCTGAGGCAGAAGGCTTGACATTCAAAGCCAGCCTCAGCAAGTTAGTGAGGCCCTAAGCAACTTAGAAAGACCCTGTCTCTAAATAAAATATAAAAAGGGCTGGGTATATGGCTCAGTGGTTGATCACCCCTGGGTTCAATCCCTGGTACCCCACCCCCCCAAAAGAAAGAGAGAGAGAGAGAGAGAGACACACACACACACACACACACACACACACACACACACACTGCACACACATTGAACAGTTCTAAAAGCTGATAGAGTATGAAATCAAGTTTTAGAATTGGGGCAGTGAAATTATGGAGGGATGAAAGTCTCAAGATGTGTGGTGCCTGTATCAAGGAGAAGAAAAAGGAGAAAGTGGTATTGACAGTATTCCAGTGCAAAGGAGAAGTAATGTTTTTCATAGTATGGATGATTAAAATGATAGAGATGTGAGTGTCTTTCCAAATGTCATGACTTTGTGCATGTTGGAAGTGAAGTTATTCTAGGAGAAGTCAAGCTTTTCTTTCTCAGTGACACATTAAGGTATAGAGAATGACTCTTTGAAGGAGGATAAATTTCACTGTGATTGTGACTTTGCTTAATTGCCGATAGGTTTTTTGTGTCAGAAGCTTCCATGTTCTGAGTATCGAATAGACTGGGTGTATGGAATTAAGAGTTGTTTTGTCTTAAAATGCCATTACTGAGCTATAGCTCAGTTGATACAGTGCTTGCCTCACATGTACAAGGCCCTGGGTTCAATCCCAATCCCCAGCACAAAAAAAAAAAAATGACATTAGTGCTGGATGCAGTGTTGCACACCTGTGATCCCAGCAACTTGGGAGACTGATGTAGGGGATCTCAAGTTCAAGGCCAACCTGGGCAACTTAGCAAGGCCCTGTCTCAAAATAAAAAATAAAAACGGCTGGGGAGGTAGCTCAGTTCTAAAGCTCTCCTGTGTTCAATCCCCAGTACCAGAAAAAAAAAAAAAAAAAAAAAAGAAATGCCATTTGCACCAGCTGCAGTGGTACATGTCTATGGTCCCAGTGACTTTGGAGGCTGAGGCAAAGAATTGTGAGTTTAAGGCCAGCCATGGCAATTTAGCAAGACCCTGTCTAAGATTAAAAAGGGCTAGAAATGTAGCTCAGTGGTAAAGTGACCCAGGGTTCCAACCCCAGTACCAAAGGAAAAAAAAAAAAAGAATAAATGCCATATGTCATTTGCTTTTGCTTTTCTGGTTCCTCAGATATTACTTGTATAACCTAATGTTCCAGAACTGGAAGATCTATGTGCATCAGCAGCAAGAGATGAGGAACAAGTACATTAGAGCCGAGCATCATGGTAAGAAAAGGAAGCACACATGTAAAGTAGATGCCCACATTTACTTTCACAGAAGCTCTTGGGAAGGACAAACATTGGGTGGAAGCATGAATAACTCTAGATCAAAGTGAAGATTCTATTTCACTTTTTTCAGAATGTATAATCTCTGAGTGGGAACTCCTAAATGATCAGATCCCTGTGGTCTTCTCCATATGGCATGGTTTCCACACTTAAAGCTCATTTAATGAGATTGTGTGTCCTGACAATGCCTTTTGGTGCTTTGTTCTGGCTGTGTATCTCCTATGGCACTGGAGGCTGCAGTCTATTTAGCTGCAATATATCAGTTTGCAGGAGAAGAGCCATATACTGCTCATTTCTGATCTGTTTTGCCCACGTTGCCTCTTGGTGATCCTGTGGTTAATTTAGTGCTGGTTCTTATCTGGTTCCTCCTTAAGTGGAGACTAGAAACCCATGTGAAGAGTCCAAGGGAAAAAGGCACAGAGTTTCAAATGATTATGTAACCTGCATTAGCTGCCTCATAGGCATTCCATATGAATGTACCTCACATTCACCCAGCATGTCTCAAGTACTTGTCAACTCCCTTTCCATGTAGACCTGCTATTCTTCCTACTTTTCCTAAGTAAGAAACCTTACTTAGGATGCTTCATGTTCATTCCTCATGCTTCAAGTCATCAGTTATCTAATTTTATAAGATAGTCTTGCAGCGTAGTGTCATATGCAGTCATTTTTTTCTTTGCCACTGCCTGAGAGTAATCCTCATCTTCTCCCCAGAGTGTTATATGTATCTCTTCAGTCATCTCCCTGTACTTATTTTCTCCCTCTTCTCATTGTATGCATAGCTACAAGCAGGATAAGACATAGACAGTGTCATGCCATTCTCTTGCATAAAAATTTAGTGGTCCAGGGACGTTGGGCACACCTATAAGCCCATCTCCTCAGGAGGCTGAGGCAGGAGAATCACAAGTTCCAGGCCCGCCTTGGCAATTTAGAACCTGTCTCAAAATAAAAATTAAATTAAAGGGTTCAGGAAATAGCTAAGTGGTAGAGCTAGTACAAAAAATAAAATAAAAAATCCATTTGTATTTCCCCTAGTACCAAAAATAAAATAAAAAATCCATTTGGCTTCTCTTTACTTCTAGAATAAAGTGAAGACTCCTTGGTATGGCATATAAGGTTTTTGCTTCTTATTCTGCCCTACACCCTATCCTCTGGCCACAATGAATGTGCATTTATTTGCCTTTCTACCTATGGTCCATCAGTTCCTCCTTCACGTTTATTTTGAGACAGGGTCTTTCTAAGTTGCCCTTGCTGGACTGGAAATTTTCCTGCCTTAGCCTCCTGAGCAGCTGGGATTACAGGTATGCACCACTGTGCCCAACCATTTTTAAGCCTGTTTTAGCAAAAGGTGAAAGATTTATGCTATCTGAAGAGAAACCAAAGTATCAGGTCTTTTTTTTTTTTTTTTTTTTTTTTGGCAGCATTGAGGATAGAATTCAGGGTAATCGACCTCTGATCTACACACCCAGCTCTTTTTAAAATCTTTTTTTTTCTTTTTTAAATTGAGACATGGTTTCATTAAACTGTCTAGGCTAGGCTTGAATTTATAGACCTCTGTCAGGCCCCACTGAGTAGATAGAATTACAGGCTTGTGCCACCATGCCCAGCTCCAGGCCCATTTTATTTATTTATTAAATTTATTTTATTTTATTTTATTTCATTTCATTTCTTTTATTTTATTTTATTTTATTTTATTTTATTTTTTTGCGGTGCTGGGGATTGAACTCAGGGCCTTGTGCTTACAAGGCAAGCACTCTACCAACTGAGCTATATCCCCAACCCCTAAATGTATTTTATTTACTTATCTTTAGTTATACATGACAGTAGAATGTATTTTGACATATACCTGCGTGGAGCAGTATAACTTCCCATTTCTGTAGTTGTACCTGATATGGGGTTACACTGGTTGTGTACTCATATATGAACATAGGAAAGTTATATCTGATTCATTCTGTCTTTCCTATTCCCATCCTCCCTCCCTTTTCCCCACACTGCCCTGTCCAATCTGATGAACTTCCCCTTTTCCCTTCCCTCCCCACATTGTGAGTCAGCATCCACGTATTGGAGAGAACCTTTGGTTTTTAGGGGATTGGCTTATTTCACTTAGCATGATAGACTTCATTTCCATCCATTTACTGGTAAATGCCATAATTTCATTCTTCTTTATGCCTTAGTAATATTCCATTGTGTATATGTACCATATTTTCTTTATCCATTCATCTGTTGAAGGGCACATGGGTTGGTTTTATAGGTTAGCTATTGTAAATTGAGCTGCTATAAACATTGAGGTGGCCGTGTCACTATAGTATGCTGATTTTAAGTCCTTTGGGTATATGCCAAGGAGTGGGATGACTGGGTCAATTGGTACTTCCCTTCCAAATACTCTGAGGAATTACATTCTGCTTTCCACAATTTGCAATCTCACTAGCAATGTGAGCGTACCTTTTTCCTCGCATCCTTGTCAGCATTTATCATTACTTGTACTTTTTTTAAAATATTTTTTTAGATGTTGATAGACCTTTATTTTATTCATTTATTTATATGTTGTGCTGAGAGTCGAAACCAGTGCCTCACACATGTGAGGCAAGCGCTCTGCCACTGAGCTACAGCCCCAGCCCCCTCATTACTTGTATTCTTGATGATTGCCGTTCTGACTGGAGTGAGATAATCTCAGTGTAGTTTTAATTTGCATTTCTCTAATTGCTAGTCACATCGAACGTTTTTTCGTTTGTTTGTTGACCAATTTTATTTCTTTTGTGAAGTGTCTGTTCAGTTCTTTTGCCTACTTATTAATTGGGTTGTTTCTTGATGTTAAGTTTTTTGAGTTCTTTATATATCCTGAAGATTAATGCTCTAAGGTGCTGGTGGCAAAGATTTTCTCCCATTTTGTAGACTCTCTCTTCACATTTTTGATTTTTTCCTTTGCTATGAGGAAGCTTTTTAGTTTGGTAACTTCTCATTTATTGATTCTTAATTTCACTTCTTGAGCTTTAGGAATCTTATTGAGGAATTCAATTCTTAAGCTGATATGCTGGAGAGTTGGGCCTACTTTTTCTTCTAGTAGGCATAGGATCTCTGGTGTAATGTCTAGGTCCTTGATCCATTTTGAGTTGAGTTTTGTACAGGGTGAGAGATAGGGGTCGAATTTCATTTTGTTACATCTGTATTTCCAGTTTTCCCAGCACCATTTGTTTAAGAGCCTGTCTTTTCTCTACTATGTGTTTATGGCACCTCTGTCTAGTATGAGATAACTGAAATTGTGTGGATTTGTCTCTGTGTCTTTTATTCTGTACCATTTATCTTTATATCTGTTTTGGTGCTAAAACCATGTTGTTTTTGTTACTATAGCTTTGTAATATAATTTAAAGTCTAGTATTGTGATGCCTCTTGCTTCACTTTTCTTGCTGAGGATTGCTTTGACTGTTCTGTCCAGGCCCATTTTATTTAATTTTTTTGATACTGGGGACTAAAACAAGGGGTGCTTAACTACTGAGCCATATCCCTAGCCTTTTCTAGTTTTTATTTTGAGACAGGGGTCTCTCTAAGTACTTAGGGTGTTGCTAAGTTGCTGACTCAGGCCTTGAACTTGTGATCCTCTTATCTCAGCCTCCCAAGTCACTGGGATTGTAGGTATGCACCACCATGCACTGCCCAGGCTCATTTTTATTTTATTTTATTTTATTTTATTTTATTTTATTTTATTTATTTTATTTTTATTATTTTATTATTTATTTTATTTTATTTTATTTTTTTCATTTTAGATATAATTTTCCTCGTCTAATTTTTCCTGATGTCCCCCAGCACAGCAGGTTCGTTTTCCTGTTTTTCTTCCCACAGTCTTAGCCAGGACTCTTAGTTATAATATCAGACACATTGTTTCAGTGTTTAGCTGTCAAGTAACTTACATCATTTATTTTTTAATTTGCATACAGTAAGATTTATTGTTTTTGGTATGTAATTCTCTGAATTTTCACAAATGTGTAGACTTGTGAATCACCACTTCTATCAAGAGTCAACAGGCCAGGCTGGGTGCAATGGCGCACACCTGTTATGCAAGTGGCTCAGGATGCTAAGGCAGGAGGATAGCAAGTTCAAAGCCAGCCTTAGCAACATTGAGGTGCTAAGCAACTTGGTGAGATTCTATATTTAAATAAAATACAAAATAGGGCTGGGGATGTGTCTTAGTTATTGACTGGCCCTGGGTTCAATCCCCAGTACTCCACCCCGCACCAAAAAAAAAAAAAAGGGCAATGGGCCAGGTGGAATGCCACATACCTATAATTCCATGTGACTCAGGAGTCTGAGCCAGGAAGATTGCAAGTTCTAAGGCCAGTCTCAGCAGTTTAGTGAGGCCCTCAACAACTTAGCAAGGCTCTATATCAAAATGAAAATAAAAAAGACGGAAGATGTAGTTCAGTGGCAAAGCACCCCTGGATTTAAAAAAAAAAAAAAAAAAAAGCCCTTTGCAGCACCCTCCCTCCACACATAACTGTAGTGACTACAGATTAATTTTCAAGTATAATTTTTTTCTTCTAGGATGTTATATAAGTGTGTGTATGTATGTGTGTATATACATTATACATATATGAAATGATGTAATCTTTTGATTCTTTTGTTTAGCATAATGTATTTGAGATTTCTCCAAGTTGTTACATGAATCAGTAGTTCATAAAAAGTATTGCTAGGTACTAAGCCTTTGTATTGATACGCGAAGAGTTGTTTATCACCATTTGAAAGACCTCTTTTTTTAAATATTTGTTCTAATTGGTTCTACATAACAGTAGAATGCATTTTGATACATTGTACCCAAATGGAGCATAACTTCTCATTCCTCTGGCTGTACATGGTGCTGAGTCAAACAAATAGTGGATTCATACATGTATATAGGGTAATAATGTCTGTTGCATTTTATGTCATTCCCATCCACACTGCCACACCCCTTCCCTCGCTCCTCTCTGCACAATCCAAAGTTCCTTCATTCTTCCCTACCCTCCCCCCCCCAACCTATGGATCAGTATCCACTTATCAGAGAAAACATTCTGTCTTTGTTTTTTGGGATTGGCATATTTCACTTAGCATGTATTTTCTAATTCCATCCATTTACCAGCAAATGCCAGAATTTCATTCTTTTTAAAATCTGAGTAATATTCCATTGTGTGTGTGTGTGTGTGTATACATATATATATATGTGTGTATATACATATGTGTATATATATATATATATATACACATACACATCACATTTTCTTTATCCACTCATCTGTTGAAGGACAACTAAGTTGCTTCCATTGTTTAGCATTGTTTAGCTATTGTGAATTGAGCTGCTATAAACATTGATGTAGCTGTGTCACTGTAGTATGCTGATTTTAAGTCCTTTGAGTATAAACTGAGGAGTGGGATAGCTCGGTCAAATGGTAGTTCCATTCCAAGTTTTCTGAGGAATCTTCATACTGCTTTCCATAGTGGTTGCACCAATCAGCATTCCCACCAGCAATGTGTGAGTGTACCTTTTTTCCCACATCCTCGACAACATTTATTCTTGTATTCCTGATCATTGCCATGGAGTGAGATGAAATCTTAGAGTAGTTTTGATTTGCATTTCTCAAAATGCTAGAGATGATGAACATTTTTTCATATGTTTGTTGATTGATCGTATTTCTTCTGTGAAGTGGAAAGACTTCATCTTTAACAGTTACAAATGATGAAGGATGGTAGAGCAATTGCCTACCATGTTCAGAATCCTGGGTTTGATCCCCAGGCTCTGCAAAACAAACAAACAAACAAATAAATAAATAGATAATAGAGTTGGTAGAATAATTTATGTATGGTTTCTGCATGGATACTTCTCTTGTGTTAATAATCGGAAAGGATCATTGAATCATATACTAGTAGGTATGTTTAATTTTATAAGAAGCTGCCAAACTGTTTTCCACAGTGGTGGTGCCATTGCATTCCCATCAGCAATTTTTGAAGATTATTCTTGTTCCATATCCTCACTAGCTCTTAGTGTTACTATCTGAAAAGGAAATGTTTTATCCATACTGATAGGTCAGTACAGGTGTCTCTTTGTGGCTTTAGTTTGAATTTCCCTAGTAAGTAATGATGTTTAGTACCTTTTCCTATGCTTATATCCTTATTTGCAGTCTTTCTTTTTTGGTGAAATGTCTCTTCAGGATCTTTTGTTTGGACTGGGGCTGTATCTCAGTGGCAGAGCTCTTGCCTAACACATGTGAAGTACTGGGTTTGATCCTTAGTACTGCATAAAAATAAACAAACAATGGCATGCTGTCCATTTACAACTACAAAAAAAAAAAAAATCTGCCTCAACCTCCAAAGCCACTGGGATTATAGGTGTGCACTGTTCCAGACTTTGTTGAAGATTTTTGCTTCTGTGTTCATGTGGGATGTTGTTTTCTTTTTTGTAATGTTTTTGTCTGGTTTTGGTAATACTGGGTAATACTGGTCTAATAGAATGTGTTGGAAAGTATTTCAGCCTCTTCTATTTTCTGACAGAGATTTGTAGAATTGGTATTATTTATTCCTTAAATGTTTAGTAAAATTCTCTGATGAAATCCCCTAGTTCTAGTATTTTCTCTGTTGAAGGATTTTAAGCTTTGAGTTCAAGGTTTTAAATAGATATAAGGTTAATTTGGTTATTTTTTGAGTCAGTTTTCAAGGAATTGGTACAATTCCAATATTTTGTCAATTTTCAGGCCTGGAATATTTCATTATTATAACTTCAATGTGTTTCAGAATCCTTTTATAATTCTTGATGTTGGTAATTACGTCTTCAGTCTTTTTATTCTTGACCATTCTGGCTAGGGTTTTAGTTGTTATTAGTCTTTTCATGTAACCATCTTTTGTGTTCATTGAAGCTCTTTACTTTCTTTCTTTTTTTTTTTTTTGTGGTGCTGGGGATTGAACCCAGGGCCTTGTGCTTGCAAGGCAAGCACTCTGCCAACTGAGCTATATCCCCAGCCCAAAGCTCTTTACTGTTTTCTGTCTTCAAGTTCCTTAAATTTTGTTCCTATCTGTATTATTATCTTCTGTAATCTTTGTTTTTTTTAAAAAAATTTTTATTTGTTCTTTTTAGTTATACATGACAGTAGAATGTATTTTGACATAGCATACATACATGGAAGCTTTGGTTTTAATATGGTCTTCTTTTTCTAGTTTCTTAGAATGCAAATTGAGGTTATTGACTTGAGATATTAGTTACATATAAAGTTCCCTTAAAGTGTTTTTTTGTTTTTTTTTAACAATTTTTTGGGGGGAACTGGGTATTGAACTCAGGGGCATTCAGCCACTGAGCCACATCCCTAGCCCTATTTTGTATTTTACTTAGAGACAGGGTCTCACTGAGTTGCTTAGCACCTTGCCCTTGCTGAGGCTGGCTTTGAATTTGTGATCCTTCTGCCTCAGCCTCCTGAGTCGCTGGGATTATAGGCGTGCGCCACCTTGCCTGGCTCCTCAAAGTGTTTTTACTGCATCATGCAAATTTTAATGTTATATTTCTGTTTTCATTCAGTTAAAAAAAATTCTAATTTCACTTTAGACTATTACTTTTCCTTTTTTTTTTTTTTTTTTTACTGGGATAGAGCCTAACAGCACTCTACTACTGGGCTATATCCGCAGTCTTTTTTATTATTTTAAGACAGGATCTCACTGAGTTGTCCAGGCTGGCTTGGAACTTGCAGTCTTCTTGCCTCAGCTTCCAAGTTTCTGGGATTAGGCATGTGCCCCATAGATTATTTAAAAGTGTGCTTAGTTTCCTAATATTTGGGGATTTTCTAGTGTTTTTCTGCTAAGAATTTCTAGTTTATTCCATTATGGATTAAAGAATAAGATACAGTATGATTTCAGTCCTTTTAATTTAAAGGTGTGTGGCCCAGAATATGTCCTGTCTTGTAAATGGTCCACATTTACTTGAAAAATGTGCATTTTGCCAGCTTACATTGTTATTTATAGTTATAATTAATGTAACTACATATTATGGAACACAAGGGAAAAATCTTGAATTTTTAAGATTAAAATAATTATTTCTGACATGAGTTCGTTCAGGCCATGCCCACAGACATCTGAAGTACTGTTCACTGTTGTGTAAAAAGTTAACAGGTTCTTTCAGGCCTTAGGGAGAATTATGGTCCTCCCATTATCACATATGACAGAATCATGACAGAAACAGTCAGTGCACATTCTTGTGTTCTATGCCTAGAAAATAATAGCTAGCATTTATTAGATATGTTTTTCATAAATAATCTCATTTATGTTTTACAAAGAAATACACCTGTAAGAGACACATCTTACAGATGAGGAACTTTTGTGAGGTTACTTAGCTTATAAGTGAAAAAAATAGTATTGAAAAAAATCAGTATCGAAACTCACCTTTAGTTCGGCACAGTGGTGCACACCTGTAAACCCAGCCATTTGGGAATCTTTTTTTTTTTTTTTTTTTGCAGTGCTAGGGATGGAACCCGGGCCTTGTGCTTGCCAGGCAAATACTCTACCAACTGAGCTATATCCCCAACTGCTGTTTGGGAATCTGATGCAGGAGGATTGCAAGTTCAAGGCCCACCTCAGCAACTTAGCAAGGCCCTAAGCAACTTAGTGAGACCCTCTCTTGAAATAAAAAATAAAAAATGTTGAGGATATAGCTCAGTGGTAAAGTGCCCCCCTGGGTTCAATCCCCAGTGCCGCGACCATTATGACCAATTTCAGCAAAAGGCAATGAAGGATTAGAAAAGAAAAACTCACACATGAAGATTAAGAAGATAAACAGCTGGGATCAGGTGGAGTACTGCTTTCTAATGGAGAAGCAGATCTAAAGAGTTATGCCAGCAATCTTTATTTATATATGTATCATTATCAGGTTAAACACTGTGCAAACATTATTATTTGTACTAAGGAAAGTTACAGAAACTAGAACATCTGTGTAGCTTTTCTGCAGTTGCATTGTGCAATATTAGCTTTGTGTGGTACTCAAGGAGGTCCATTGTTTAAATCACAGTTAAGCGGGTAGGGTCAGGAGTAGCAGAGTTGTTGATGCATTGTGGTTGTCTAACATTGAGAATTCTTCTATTTCTAGAGCTGTGTGCCTGAGAAGCTCTGTGTCTGAGATCAGGGTTGAAGCTGGTAAGACTTGCACAGAGCCTTCTTGGCCAGCTAGGCATCCTGTGCCCTTGCACAGAACATTCCCAGGCAGCCTGCTCACCATAGCTATGATGTCATCAGAGACCCCCAATCTCAGTCACTGTTCTCCCATTCTCTGTTACTGCTCTTCACACCCCAGCACACTTCCTCCAAATAAAATTTTAAGAACCGTAGCTTGTATTACTCAGGAGCCCAAACTCTAGACCTCAGTACCACACTAGTCCTCATTACCCAACGTGTGCTGAATCCTGAGGTCTGGGATGAGCCCAAGGAAGAGAGATGTTAAAATCTTCATATTTTGATTTGAAATATAAACTATAGCTGTAGTTGTCTGGCCACATTATGGAGAATGTTCCAGAAATGGTTTACATAATTTTATTTTCGCCATTATGTTCCATAAAGCAAAGAAATTTACTTCATTAGTAATGATTTTCATAATGGAAGTGGAATTTACCACAAAAGGAGAACTATCGTGAATCCCTGCCCGCAGTGAGTCGCGACACGTAGGCTGGTTAAATGCTTTATTCACACGATGATCATCTGCTTCTAGTTTCTTTGTTCTCTCTCTTTGTTCTCCCTCTCAGGGGAGATAACTACAGGTTATATAGGGGAAAGCAACCAATCAGAGTACTGTCCATGCGGCCAGCGCATGGACATACAGTGCTATAGATAGAGAGCATACGTTGACCACGCGCAGGACATGCATCTTTAACAGCCAGTAATGGCTGCTTTCTCAGAGATAAGCAACTAAAGGAATGTAACATGGCCGTGCTAGCAGAGATAAGCAACTTAAGGAATGCAATGTGGCCGTGCTGGCACATTGCCAATCGCCGTCTTGCAGGCTAAATAGAGGATGGGGTCCCGGGCACCCCGACAGAGAACTGTGAGCCCTTGCATCTCCTATGTGTAATAAATTGTCTTTCCTTCATGATCATTACTTGTCCTTTATAGTCTGTTTCCCAAACATATAAATCTTTCCCTTTTTTTTCTTTTTAAAATAAGATGATGATATAGCTCAGTTGGCAGAGTGCTTGCTTCACATGTACAAGGCTCTGGGTTAAATCTCCAGTACCAAAAAAACAAAACAAAACAAAACAAAAAACGATGGAGTCTTGCTATGATGCCTAGGTAGGCTGGCCTCAAACTCCTGGGCTCAAAGAATCCTCCTGCCTAGCCACCTGAGTAACTGGGACTATAGGTGTGTGCCAGTATCCCTGGGTCATCCCTTCGTTTTGTCTAGCTTATTTTACTTCATAATTATTACTTTGAACAGCAAGTTTTATAGTGTGATTTGTTCTTCTTTAACTTTATTTTAAGGAAAGATTTAAATAAGGAACTTTCATGAATCTATCACCCAACTTCAACAGTTATCAACTCCTGCCCATCTTGTCACATTCCTGTGGTGTTCCCTTTTTTGCTGCCTATTTATTCACATCATTTGATCTGTAAATACTGTAGAATATATATTTATTAAAAATAAGCAATTTTAGAGTGAAGGATTTCTGAACAGTTCAGTATGTTGATTTTCCTATAAATGCTTTGTAACTTAATGTAGTCTTGTATACTTGCATCCTTACTTTTCTTTTTTACTTGAGTCCTTTTTAATTTTGTAGAACTTCACAACTGTTCCAGCAGGGGGCCCCTGAAAGCTGGAGGGAAGTATTGGAAGGCTGGTTGAATACAGAGAGCCCTTGAGCTTTCATTGTAACCCAGAGTAGTGCATCTTCTGTCAGCCCTTTGAAAAACACCTCTTGCTGGGCGTGGTGGTTCACACCTGTAATCCCAGTCACCCGGGAGGCTGACAGGAGGACTGCATGTTCTAGATCAGCCTCAGCAATTTAGTGAGGCTCTAAACAATTTAGCAAGGCCCTGTCTCAAAGTAAAAAAGGGGGCTGAGGATGTGGCTGAGTGATTAAGTGCCCCTTAATCATCAAATCCTCAGCACCAAAAATAAAAAACGTCTCTTTGGTGTGTCTAGATGCAAAGCAAAAGATGCGACAAGCCTGGAAATCCTGGTTGATTTACGTCTTTGTTCGTAGGACCAAACTGCAGATGCAGACCACTGCTCTAGAGTTTAGGCAGCAGAGTATCTTACAGTGAGTATGCTCATTTGCCCTATAGATTAACAGACATTATTTTACCTCAGCAGTTTTATGCTTATTTAACTCACCTGAAAAAAATGTTTTGAACATAGCTGATGCCTAATATTTATTGATAACTTGTTCAACTGTAAAGATTAAACTTTCCCATAATCATAATTAATGCTTATTGAGTACTTTACTGTGTTATAAGCCCTATGTTTGATAGATGTTGTTTAATGATGACTTTAAAAATAATAAAAAAAGTTAAATAGCGTATGTGTTTATTTTTTAATGTAAAGTATCTCATTTTATTCTCATCATAAACTATAAGACTCAGGAAGGTTGTTTGAACTCTATTATAAGTCATAATTGGCAAAACTAGGGCTCACCCACCCTTTCTTTTAACTACTGCTCTGCATTACATCTCATCAACATTGTGGACACATTGGACGGACATGAAGTAGTCATGATATGTGTACCAGTGAGCTACTATATAATGAGACTGATTCCCCTGTATGTTGTCTCTGTCTGTGTACCAAATAGCCAGATGTGTGTACCAATGAGCTACTATATAATGAGATTGATTCTCCTGTACATTGTCTCTGATGGTCCTCTGGGTCCTGAATGGCAGTATACTAAAAGCTCAACATCTGCCCAGAAAAACTGGGCACTAAATATAGCATGGATATCTTTGCAGCTACACTGACTTGGATTTGAATCCCTGTTCCAACATATATTATTGGGTCACTTCACTTCTCTGAGTCATCATTTTCTTATCTGTGAAGTAGACACACCATTGAGTTAACTTTCAAGGTTACCATTGAGAATAAATAAAACAATATTTTTAGCAGTGACCAGAACATAGTGGATGTAAAAAAGTTATTTAAAAATAGTTATTTTAAATTTATTCAGTACTTTGAAATAATTAGTATGCAATTCTACTTGAGTCTATGGGGAATATATTTTATACAATCAATTCATTTACTCGATGTATATTTATTGAGAGCTTAAAATGTTCTGGGACTGTGATGCTGATGCTGGGGCTATGTTCAGGGAACTTGTAATTCCCTAAAAAAATTTTTTTTTACATAACTTAAAAATTTTGTTTTAGATTTTTTTTTAATTAGAGCTTTATTAAAAATTTTGCATAGTAGTTGGGTTCATCCTGACAAACTCATGGCAATCAGTTTTGGTGCATGACTTCCCCCCTTTTCTATATACCTATAATTTTTTAAATTCTTTTTTTTAATATTTTTTTTTAGTTGTTCATGGACCTTTTATTTATTTTTCATGTGGTGCTGAGGATCGAATCCAGTGCCTCACACATGCTAGGCAAGCACTCTGCCACTGAGCCACAACTGTACCCCTAATTTTTAAAATTCTTATAAAGAAAAGTGATAATGCAGGATAGATAGAGATTTTGTCATTGATGATGCATTAGCATGATCTTGTTTAGGAGAAAGGAGAAGTGTTTTTGGGTAGAGTGATCAGGTAAACAATTTGTTTCTGTAAAACAGAGTTTGCAAACTCTCAATTTTTCAGATTGTTTTCCTACAGCAAATTAGAAAATAAGCAGGGGCTGGCAGTGTGTTTCAGTGGTAGAGTGCTGGCCTAGCATGTGCAAGGCTCTGTGTTCGATCCCCAGGACCACCAAAAAAAAGGGAAGGAAAAAACCCCAAGACTGAAATGAAAACCTGGCTAGGACAGTAGGAAAGAATGGGATCCAGCAAGCCTGGAAATCTAAAAGCCACTGGTTTTTGCAACTTACTCAGTTAAATCTTCTATTTTTTTTTATTTGTTTATTTATTTATTTTTTGCGGTACTATAGATTAAATCCAGGGTCCTCTACCACTGAGCCACACCCCCCAACCCATTTATTTATTTATACCAGGGATTGAACCCAGGGGTGCTTAAGCACTGAACCACATCCCCAGCCCGTTTTCCTTTTTTTTTTTTTTTGCGGTGCTGGGGATTGAACCCAGGGCTTTGTGCTTGCAAGGCAAGCACTTTACCAACTAAGCTAGATCCCCAGCCCCTGTGTTACTTTTTATTTTGAGATGGGGTCTTGTTAAGTTGCTTGTAGCCTCACTAAGTTGCTGAGGCTGAGCTTGAACTTGTGATCCTCCTACCTCTGCCTCCCAGGTCGCTGGGATTACAGATATGCTCCACTATGTCCGGCTTATTTTTGATTTAAAAAAAATAGTTATAGATGGATACAATACCTTTTATTTATTTTTATGTGATGCTAAGGATTGAACCCAGAGCCTCACATATGCTAGGCAAGCACTGTACCACTGAACCACAGCCCCAGCCCTTATTTTTGGTTTTAAGTCAGATTCTCACCAAGTTGCTGAGGCTGGCCTCAAACTTTTGATCCTCCTGCATCCTCAGCCTCCTGAGTCACTGGGGTTATAGTCCTGTGCAGCTGCACCTGGATCCTGATTTTTTAAATATTGGCAATAATTCAAAGTTTTAGAAAATAAACTGTAGGTCAGAGCAAGTCTGTAGTGCCTAAGGCTAGATGTGACTTTAGGTGTCATCAATTTCCACATGGGCAACTCAGACTCTTTTTTTCTTTCTGGCAGTGGATCTAGCAGGTATCAGTTAAGAGATGGCACTGTGAGGGGAAGGGTACTTGAGCTGAGGGTGTGAGACCTAGCCTGTAATGGCCTTCCCTTTTCTGGGTGTTTTTTTCCTGACTTCTGTCTTCGATTCACTTTCAGGGTGTGGTGGAGCAAGTGGAGATGGCAACTAGGACAGGCCTACATGAGCCAGGTTCTGGATGCCACAGCTATAAAGCACAGGACCTTGAGCCTCCAGGTGCAGGTGAGTCCAGCAAACTTGGGTTTTGTTTGTTTGTTTGTTTGTTTGTTTTGTGCTGGGGATTGAACCCATGGCCTTGTGCATGCGAGGCAAGCACTCTACCAACTAAGCTATATCCCCAGTCCTCTGCTGGGTATTTTTAAGGTTGCCATGTCAGTTATAGAAAATAGAACAGGGAGAGGAAAAAAAAAGTGCCTGTCACTAACTGTAGGAGCAGTAGCTTTTTAATCTAACAACATATTGCATAGTCTTTACAAGTATACACAGGACACACACAAATAGCATATATAGGACAGAGGGTAATTTAGTGGAAGAGCACATACTTAGCATGTGTGAAGTTGTTGGTTCAATCCCAGCATTTGGGGAGGGAAAAGTACATACAGTAATCTAGATCAGAATCAATAAACTTTGGCTGATAAGCCAAATTTGGCCTATTTTCTGATTTTGTAAATAAAGATTTATTGGGATGCCACTACACTCATTCCTTCATGTATTATCTATGGCTGCTTTGAGGCTACAAGGACAGAGTTGAGTAATTGTAGCAGAAACCATGTAGCCTACAAAGATCCTTTAAGAAAAAGCTCACTGACCCCTGAACTTGTTATATCTTCTGAGGCAATTGCAAGGAAATAAGAGATAAAGCTCTTGCCAATAATAATTATAGTAGCAACAGCAATAATAGCTTTTCATTTTTATTTTCTTTCTGGAGTTCCAGGGATCAAACCTTAGGCCTCACACATGTACAAGTGCTCTACCACTGATCAATACCCTAATCCACACTAGCTTTTATTGTGCTCTTACTTGAGCTAGGCCCTGTACTAAGTGCTTTACATTATTATCTCAGTTGATTTTCATAATTTTTTTTTTCCTTTAACCCTATATTATTGTTGAGAAAACTAGGCAGGTTAAGTAACTTGAACCAGAGTCGCACACATAACAAAGGTTAGAACCAGGATTTAACCCAAGTTAAACCGCAAAGCCATTCTCTGAATCATCATGCTGTATTATCCATAAGAGACCTATAACCTCAGAAGGGAGATGGAACTGATGAATGGGACAGTGTTGTAAACATAGGACCATAATGAGACTAATTTTCTGTCATTGATGGCCAACTGTATGAGTGTTTGTTCCTTTCAGATACCCACTTTGAGAGACTATAAACTCATTCTACTCATCCTACTATTGCTCAGAACATTTTTAGAATTACATTTTTGCAGTTATCTTCAAAGTTTGCAACAACAGATTTAACTATCTTTAGCATAAGAGGTTTTCATGGTTTGAGTAAATTTAACTTACATAAAAAGTCAAAAGTTATTCTGAGACTAGGCATGGTGGTGCATGGCTATAATCGCAGTGCCAGTGACTCAGGGCAACTTAGTGAGACCCTGCCTCAAAATTAAATTAAAGCCCTTATAGATAAGGGCTGGGGTTGTAGATTAGTGGTAGAGCGCTTGCCTTGCATGTATGAGGCTCTGGGTTTAATCCTGTGCACCACATAAAAATAAAAATATTGTGTCCATCTACCAAAAAAAATATTTAAAACAAATATATATATATAAAGCCCTGGGGGTACAGCTTTGTGATAAAGTACCTCAATGTTTGGCCCATAGTACTGGGTGGATGAGTCAGATCCAGTGAAAAATGTGAGTAGTCAAAGAACTCTGACATAGACCAAAAAACTAGATGAGTCTCTAAGACTAGACTTCATTGTGTGGAGTATAAGTAATAATGCCTTGTGTCTGTAAAAACCACATGGTTGGGGTTTGGCCGGGGATCAGCCTGCGGTCGGCTCCGCCGGAAGCGCGGAGGAGCCGCGGAGGAGCCGGGCCGCCGCCCAGCTCGGCCTGCGGCGCCTTCCCCGGCGTCTTATCTGGAGCGCAGCGCCCGGGGAGGAGGAGGAGGAGGAGGAGGAGGAGGAGCATGTCGGATGGTTTCGATTGGGCTCCAGGACAAACGAGGACCCTGAGAGCTCCACCTAGTTCACAGGATGAAATCCCACCACAGAACTCGGAGTCAGCAATGGCTAAACCCCAGGTGGTTGTGGCTCCTGTGTTAATGTCTAAACTATCTGCGAACGCCCCTGAATTTTACCCATCAGGTTATTCTTCTAATTACACAGAATCCTACGAGGATGGTTGTGAGGATTATCCCACTCTATCAGAATATGTTCAGGATTTTTTGAATCATCTTACAGAGCAGCCTGGCAGTTTTGAAACTGAAATCGAACAGTTTGCAGAGACTCTGAATGGCTGGGTTACAACAGATGATGCTTTGCAAGAACTTGTGGAACTCATCTACCAACAGGCTACGTCTATCCCAAATTTCTCTTATATGGGAGCTCGCCTGTGTAATTACCTGTCCCATCATCTGACAGTAAGCCCACAGAGTGGCAACTTCCGCCAATTGCTACTTCAAAGAGGTCGGACAGAGTATGAAGTTAAAGATCAAGCTGCAAAAGGAGATGAAGTGACTCGAAAACGATTTCATGCATTTGTACTCTTTCTGGGAGAACTTTATCTTAACTTGGAGATCAAAGGAACAAATGGACAGGTTACAAGAGCAGATATCCTTCAGGTTGGTCTGCGGGAATTGCTGAATGCCCTCTTCTCTAATCCTATGGATGACAACTTAATTTGTGCAGTAAAATTACTGAAGTTGACAGGGTCAGTTTTGGAAGATGCCTGGAAGGAAAAAGGAAAGACTGATATGGAAGAAATTATTCAGAGAATTGAAAATGTTGTCCTAGATGCAAACTGTAGCAGAGATGTAAAACAGATGCTCTTGAAGCTTGTAGAACTCTGGTCAAGTAACTGGGGTAGAGTCCATGCAACTTCAACATACAGAGAAGCAGCACCTGAAAATGATCCTAACTACTTTATGAATGAACCAACATTTTATACATCTGATGGTGTTCCTTTCACTGCAGCTGATCCAGATTATCAGGGGAAATATCAAGAATTACTTGAAAGAGAGGACTTTTTTCCAGATTATGAAGAAAATGGAACAGATTTATCAGGGGGTGGTGATCCATACTTGGATGATATTGATGATGAAATGGACCCAGAGATTGAAGAAGCTTATGAAAAGTTTTGTTTGGAATCAGAGCAGAAGTGAAAACAGTAAAGTTAAATTTCAGCATATCAGTTTTATAAAACAGTTTAGGTATGGTGATTTAGCAGAACACAGGAAAGCAAGAAAATGTGTCACACTTATACCAAATTAAGGATGTTGGGTTATGTTACTAATGTATGCAACTTTAATTTTGTTTAACACTATCTGCCAAAATAAACTTTGTTCCCTATAACTTAAAATGTGTATATATATATAAAATAGTTTATTATGTACAGTTAATTTCACTGTTTTGGCTGCAATAAAATTGATTTTGAAATAAATGAAATGTTGAAAGTAAATTTTGCTAGCTGGTTAGATACTTTAAGTTCTTGAGGGGAAAAGTCTTAGCCTAGAAATATATATTACTGCAAAAATGTAGCATTCTTTTTTTAGGTATGACTATTATAGATTTTATTTCAGTTTAACATTTATGTCTCATACTAATCACAATCATGAAAATCTTTAAAGTCTTGGAATATATCAACAACTGATTTACACATGTAGATGCTATTTGATTTTTTTTTTTTTTTTGCGGTGCTGGGGATTGAACCCAGGGCCTTGTGCATGCAAGGCAAGCACTCTACCAACTGAGCTATATCCCTAGCCCTGTAGATGCTATTTGATACCAAGGGCTTTAAAAATGTCATTAATGGAAAAAACAAAACAACAAAATCTTAGAACTCTCCAACTAAACAACCAAAACTCACCCTTCACTGAGAATTTATTCTAATTCAAGAATTGTTCTTTTTTGTTTCACCTCACTAACTTCATTACCCTAAGGCCTAGAACATTATTCTGCTTTCATTTATATGGCTTTCTCACTTTTATTTTGTAGCATTAGTTGCATTGACTTTTTTTTTAACCAGAGAATTTTACTAGGTATTTGTCATTCAAATTTTCATCTGCTTTGTAATCGATATATCTTGAGGATCATTTTTCTAATACTTCTATAATGTACCACCTCAGCCCTATTTAAGTAGTATTTTTACTTAATGTCAAATCTTTTTCCAACTAACTGAAACTTGTATATAAAAGGGTTGCTTGTAAACATGCATGTAAATAGTTCTGTTAATAACCCACTGTTTTACACTTGGTACATCTGTGTCTGCTAATACAATTAGCTTTCTCACTTTAAAAAAAAAACAAAGAACAAAAAAACAAACAAAAAAAACCACATGGTTTACAAAGCACCCTAAGTCATTTCTCTTATCCATACAACATCTCTATAAGCTAGGCCAGGACAGTCATCATGAGTTATGTGAGATTTTATAAAATAAAACTAGGTATTTCAATTGTAGAAACTAAATATAAAACATTTGTAAGACTATCAACACATATCCAAGTATCCACCACCCAAATTTAAAAGGTGTTTTATATCACTCCAGAATTATTTAAAATAATAAACTATAATGAATGCTACCAGGGCTCTACCTTTCTTCCCTTCTCTTGCTTCTCCTCTCAGACATAACCACTATTCTAATCCTGATGTGACCACTCTTCTGTATTTTTTTTTTCTTGGAGAAATATGTGTATACATATCCACAAAGAAAAAGTTTTATGGTTTCATATAGGTAGAATATTTATGAATGGTGCCATTCTGTATATTTACTTTGTAGCTTGCTTGCTTGCTTGCTTTTTTTTTTTTTTTTGGTACTGGGGATTGAACCCAGAGCACTCCACCGCTGAGCCACATCCTCAGACCCATTTTGTATGTTATTTAGAGACAAGGTCTCACTGAGTTGCTTAGGGCCTCGCTAAGTTGCTGAGGCTGGCTTTGAACTCGCGATCCTCCTGCCTCAGCCTCCCAAGTGCTGGGATTACAGGCGTGCACCACCACACCCAACTGAGCATTCTTAACCATATCTTTGTACAAGTGTTCCTTACTCTGGTGGCTAGAACTAAAATTGCTGTGTCATTGGTTTTTCATTTCTTTATCCTTATTAAGTATCAACTTTGTTCTATATTGGTGTGCCAATCAATGTGCTAATATTTTGGTTCTGATTTCTTTCATCCTCATCAGAATGATCATTTTTACCAGTATGCTAGGTGTGAAAAGGTTGCATTGATTTATATTTCACTGATTCCTAGTAAGGCTGAGCATCTTTTCATAGACTTATTTATTATTTGTGTTTCTGCTTTTGAGTTTGCTTACATCACTCACTACTGTTGGGTAATTTGGAATTTTTTTTTCTTTGTGTGTGTGTGTGTGTGTGTGCGCGCGTGTGTGTGTGCTGCTGGGGATTGAACCCAGAGCTTTGCACATGGTAAGCAAGTGCTCTACCACTGAGCTATGTCCTTATCCCTGAAATTTTCTTTTTTTCTTTTGGTACCAGGGCTCGAACCTAGGGGCACTTAACCACTGAGCAACATTCCCAGCCCTTGTTTTTATTTTGAGACAGGGTCGAAGTTGCTTAGGGCCTCAATAAGTTGCTGAGGCTCTCTTAAAATTGCTATCCTTATGCCTCAGCCTATTGTGCCACTGGAATTACAGGCATGGGCCACCATGTCTGGCTCTTGGAATTTTCTTTTTGATTTGTAGACATTGTTGCAGGTACTTTCTTCTACTCTTGTGTTTACGGTATTTTTTTTTCATAGAGGAGGTTTTTTTTTTTTTCCAGCTTAATTTAATTTTTTATTTTCTTTTAGGGTTTGGTCTTTATTACTTCTTGGGTTTAATTTTATGAATTGTATGAAACAGGATCTAGGGGAAGTTAATTGTTCCAACATTATTTACTTAGGCCATCTTTCATCTTTTTTATATTTATTAGTAATTCACCTGCATGATAGATCAGAGTCCCATCAATTCATGGATCTGTTTCTAGGATCTCTGTTCATTTTTTTAAAGTCAATAGTTCATCATTTTAGTTACTATTTAATGAAGCAGTTAAGAAAAAACACAGGTTCTCAAGTCAGACTGCCCAGGTGGCAGTTCTATATCTATTACCTATTAGTTTTGTGCCTCTGAATGAGTTGTTTAACCTTCATGTATCTCAGATTCCTTATTTGAAAGCAGGTACCTACCTTGTGAAATTATTGAAGATTTAGTAATGTGCTGAAGATACATCATGAACATTTTGAAGGTAGATGTAATGGACTTAGAGATATGCCTGGAATATAGAAATTTTCCATTAATGCTAGCTGTTTATTATTCCTACTCCTGTATAGCTATTAAGTCTCCCATATGATTCTTGAGTCACCATATTTGGAAAAGGATCTTCTTTATTCTTGTTTTTTTAAAATTGTCTTGATTATGCTTCTTATTAATTTTAGAATCAATTTGTCAAGTTCACAACAAAACTGGCTAGGACTTCTATTATAATATTTTGACTTTTTTTTTTTTTTGCGGTGCTGGAGATTGAACCCATGACCTTGTGCTTGCAAGGCAGGCACTCTACCAACTGAGCTAATGTCCCCAGCCCCAATATATTGACTTTTGACATCAGTTTTAGGGAAATTGTCATGTTTTCAATATTATGTCATCTTATCCATGAATTGGATATATCTTGGGATTTACTGATAAGCACAAGTGGAGAGTAGGAATGATGAAGTCATGAGGTAACAGGAAGCTAAACCATATGGCCTTGCAGGCCACATCCCACAAAAGCTTTGGCTTTTATTCCAGAGGCAGCGAGGAGCTGTTGGCTGTGAGCAAAAGAATGATGTGATAGCCCCTACTTCTTCACAAGGGTTTGGGATACGAAAGGGAAGATTTATGAATATGCATGTGTCTTTGTTTGCCTGTATTTCCAAGAAGAAATAATGGAAAAATAAACAAAAATTTCCAAAAAATGGTTACTTACAAGCTGGGCATATTGATGCTTGCCTGTAATCCCAGTGACTTGGGAGGCTGAGGCAGAAGGATTTCAAGTTCAAAGCCAGTCTCAGCAACTTAGCAAGACCCTAAGCACTTTATTAAGACCCTGTCTCAAAATAAAAAAATTTAAAAAGTTGGGGGAGCATCCCTGGATTTAATCCCCAGTACCAAAAAAAAAAAAAAAAAGTTATAGGAAGAGGAAGAGACCTGGGAATGATTACCTCTGTGAATTAACTTTGTTATGTGGTTTTAACTTTGGAACTATGTAAATATTTTACATAATTGAAAAGCAAAAATAAAGCAAATTGAAGCAAAGCATACCGAATTTGTGGCAGAAAATTTCTTCATGGTATTTCAAAATAGTTTGCATGTTCATTTCTACTGGAATGGATTCTAAGGACACAAAGACTGCTAAGCCATCTAAAAATGTGTTCAGTTGTCATTGTTATTAGCAGATTTGGAATTGTTATTTTGAAACTATTGTAGCACATTGTGAGAGTAAGCAAATAATTATGACCATCATTAGGAGTCAAGATTTTTAGTGCAAAAGAAAAGATACAGGTATAAAATAAATTAAAAGCCCTATAATCTGTAACTGGAAATATAAATATCAGTTTGGACTCATGGCTTTATTTTTTATTTATTTTTAAATACTTTTTTTAGTTGTCAGTGGACCTTTAATTAATTAATTAATTAATTAATTTGTTTGTTTATATGTGGTGCTGAGAATTGAACTCAGTGCCTCACACATGCCAGACAAGCTTTCTATCACTGAGCCACAACCCCAGCCCCCCATGGTTTTATTTTATCTTAAAAAAATGTATTTGTAAATGTTTTTACTGACTGAAAAGACTTAGGAACAGTGGCAATAATGTAGTTAGTATCCTCAGTGCCCAAGTTGTGGTCTCCTATTTCTTGCCTTTTGAAACGCACAAGGGCTTTTTGAGAAATGGCTGATTATAAGCCTCAGGCAGGAAATAGAAAAATTAAAGCTAGGATGTGGTATGCTAAAAAATGAAGAAATTAGCCAAAGCTAGTAAGGTTGTGTCAGGAAGGACTCAGCCAATGAGAGCCAATTTGAAGTCCATGGGTTTAAGATAGAAAAATTGGGACATTAAAAAAAAATGCCTGGAATGGATTGAGAAATATCAAATATCTAAAAATTCATGCAGGGGTTGGGGTTGTAGCTCAGTTGGTAGAGTGCTTGCCTCGCATGCACAAAGCCCTGGGTTCAATCCCCAGTACCAAAAGAAAAAAAAATTTATGCATTCAAAATGATTTTTTAAAAAACTCATTGATCATTATTTTGAGTCATTAGGACATGAACTTTTTGAAAGTTAATGAAGGCAACAAAATTAACCCATTGTGTCCCATCATCCCAGATGTGGAACAGCTGTGAAAAGTTACATCAGTGTGGGGATGCACACCTATAATCCCGGTGGCTCCAGAGGCTGAGGTAGGAGGATCTTGAGTTCAAAGCCAGCTGCAGCAACTTAGCGAGGCTCTAAGCAACTCAGTGAGACCCTGTCTCTAAATAAAATATAAAAAAAAGGGTGGGGGCTGGGGAGGCTGGGGTTGTAGCTGAGCAGTAGAGCACTTGCCTAGCTCTTAATTTTTACTAAATTAAGTAATAATTTAGTATAATTAAGTAATTTAGTAAGTGAAAACTGAAACATGCAGAAGTGGGGTGGGGAATTGCCAGAATGACAAACTTGAGAGGATGGTTTCTAGCCATAGTAGGGGGTGACCTTTGACATTTTGCCTAGAGCTTGAGAGAAGGTAGTGCCTATGGATGGCTGATGGGGGTAATACCTGGTGAGACCTGGAGACAATCCTCTTATGCTTGCTTTATTTTGTTGGTAGAAGAGGAAGAAGGTTATTCACCTGAGAGAAAGTGAAGAAGAGTTATTATTATAGGTTTAAGAAAAGAGGATATGAATTTGTCTAAGTCATCTTCAAACTCGAGCCTATGTTACTGCCTACAGATTAAAATTTATGAATAATCTTAAGGGAATCCTCTTGTAGATGGTCAACTTATATAGGTATTGCTTCCCTGAAATAAATCTGCCAAAGAAAGGGCCTTGATAGCAGGCATTGTACCAGTTTGGAAGAAAATACAGACCTTCACCCATTTCAAATCTTAGTTAATTTTATCACCCATTGGAGTATACCTGCTTCTTGTCTGCTCATTGATTTTATTGTTTTGTTTGTTATTTGAGATGGGGTCTTGTTATATTGTCCAGGCTGGTCTGAGCTCCTGGGCTCAAGCAATCCTTTTGCACATGCCACCATGTCTGCCTTTTTTTTTTTTTTAATCCATAAACAATAACTTTCTGGAAACAGAATGCCTATTTTTGGAGGGGGGCGCTGAGGATTGAACCCAAGGGTGCTTTTACCATTGAGTGCATCCATCCCCAATCCTTTTGATTTTTATTGTGAGACAGGGTCTCACCAAGTTACTGAGGGTCTCCCTGAGTTTCTGAGGTTAGCCTCAGACTTGCAGTCTTCCTCAGCCTCCTGAGTCACTGGATTACAGGTACATGCCACCTTGCCCAGCCAGAATGCCCTTCTTTTTCTTTTTTCTTTTTTCTTTATTTTTATTATTATTTTTTATTCACACAGTTCATATAATCTTACATATACATAGGGTAATACTGTCTGTCTCAGTCTTCTATTTTTCCTTCTCCCATCCCCTCCCATCCCATTTTCCTCTACACCATCCATACTTCCTCCATTCTTTCCTATCCCCCCCCATAACACCGCCCCCCCCCTTATGTATCAGCATTCGCTGATCAGAGAAAACATTCAGGCTTTGGTTTTTTGGGCTTGGCTTATTTCACTTAGCATGATATTCATTCTCCAACTCCACCCATTTACCAGCAAATGCCATAGTTTTATTCTTTTTTATGGCTGAGTAATATTCCATTGTGTATATATACCACAGTTTCTTTATCCATTCTTCAATTAAAGGGCATCTAGGTTGGTTTCACAATCTACCTATTGTGAATTGAGCAGCTATGAACAAAGATGTGACTGCATTCCTATACTTGGATGATTTTAAGATCTTTAGGTATAAACCGAGGAGTGAGATAGCTGGGTCAAATGGTGGGTCCATTCCAAGTTTTTTGAGGAATCTCCATACTACTTTCCAGAGTGACTGCACCAATTTGCAACTCCACCAGCAATGTACAAGTGTGCCTTTTTCCCCACAACCACGCCAACACTTGTTATTGCTTGTATTCCTGATAATAGCCATTCTAATTGGAGTTAGATGAAATCTTAGGGTGGTTTTAATTTGCATTTCTCTAATTATTAGAGATGATGAGCACTTTTTCATATGTTTGTTAATCACCTGTGTATCATCTTCTGTGAAGTGTCTGCCCAGTTCCTTAGCCCATTTATTGATTGGGGTCTTTGCATTTTTGGTGTAAGGTTTTGTAAGTTCTTTATAAATTTTGGAGATCAGTGCTCTGTCTGAAGTGTGTGTGGAAAAGATTTTTTCCCACTCTGTAGGCTCTCTTTTCACATTCTTGATTGTTTCTTTTGCTGACAAAAAGCTTTTTAGTTTGAATTCATCCCATTTTTTGATTCTTCCTTTTATTTCTTGCGCTCTGGTGGTCATGTTGAGAAAGTCTGGTCCTAACCCAATATGAAGAAGATTCGAGAATGCCCTTCTTAAAGATCCTTTTGATACCAGTCCAGTCCAGATCGGGAATAGGTTCTTGTTCCCCAGTGTTGAAGATTCAACACCCGAGAGACACCGAGGCAAACATAAAATAAGTTATTTAAGAAATGGGAGGGATAGAGACAGATTTCTCTGAGCAAAGGGGCCCCAGAGCTGGGTGTCTATGGAAGGGCATGCAGCTTTCTTATAGACCCTAGAATCTCCCTCTTTAATTATTATCTTCTCTTTCTTCCCTGTATACGTGACTGGGAGCAGGAGCATGGAGGTTAATTGTTAGCAACCCAGAGTGCTGAGGGGCACGATTGCTGAGATTGACCAATCTCGGAGGTTGACCGGTAGCAACCCATTGTATCTCTGATAACTAGTTGTCACTCTCTTGACCCCCATCATTCATTATCTACACTGACTGCCTGACCTTTGCCCCTGCCTCAGTTTCCTAAGGAATGTGACCTATCCTGCCCACTTAGGCTAGGCAGGACTGCAGTCAATTTGCTTTTTGGCAAAAAAAGCATATGGGGGTCAGCACAATGGGCCCATTTTATAGAATTATTCTCTTTACTTCGTGTTCCCACCATTCTCATCTATTTGTCCCCTAACACTTTCAGCCAGGAGTGATGGTTCATGCATATAATGCTAGTGACTTGGGAGGCTGAGACAGAAGGATCACAAGTTCAGCCAGCCTTATCAACTTAGCGGGGTCCTAAGCACTTAGCAAGACCCTGTCTCAAAATAAAAAATATAAAGGGCTGGGGATGCGGCTCAGTGGTGAAGTACACCTGGTTCAATCCTTGCTATAAAAAATAATAATAATAAAAATAAGTAAATAAAGAGCTTTCAACCCAAATTCCCATAACTTAGGGATTGTTGCTTCCTTGTTTCTAATTTTAGCCTTTTCCCCATGTTTCGTTTTGCTTGTGTCCTCCCACCTCCATCATCTATACTTCCCCTTTGTCCTCTACTCCCTCTTTCTTTCAGTATTAGGAATTGAACCCAGGGCATTGTACTTGCTAGGCAAGTGCTCTACCACTAAGCTGCATCTCCAGTCATTTTAATATTTTTGTTGAGACAGGATTTCACTAAGTTGCCTAGGCTGGCCTGAAACTTGTGATCCTCCTTCCTCATCTTCCCAAATTGTTGAGATTACAAATATGCATCACCTTGCCCAGGTCAGTATCTCCTTTGATTATTTTCTTTTCTCTTGTTTTCAGGCTTGGTCAAGGTGGCGGGAGCAGCTTCTTCATTGCCAGAAGGAGAGACGGAAGGTGATCTCTGCAGTGCGACACCATCAGTGCTGGCAGAAACGGATATCATTGAAGGCCTGGCTTGAATACCTGCATATGCGCAGAGTGAAGAGGCAGCAGAACAGTAAGTAGGGAGCCCCAGTCTCTCAAGACAGAGGGTCTGGTCACAAGTTCTACTCTACTGCCTGCTGCCATTGATTTTTATGAAGAAGAAATATAGCCATGTTCTACAAATTTTGGTGAAACGATATCAAGAACAAAAATAACATCATTCTTAATTCATGTTTATTTCCTTTCGACCTTCTGTGCAGATATTTTATTCAAATATGGTTTTAATAATTGTGATTAGTACATGTACTTTATTTCAAATAGGGTTATGAATATTATGATTAATATGATACCTACAATTTTGTATTATGCTTTTTTTGACATGATCTCATGTCTATTCATTATAAATGTTATTTTTTAATGATTTTTCATATTTTATAGAATGACTTACATTAATTTATGTAGTCATTCTCCATTGATAGATTCTTGGATTATTTGTCCTCAGTTGTGCAAATGTGTGTGATTTATGATGTTGAGTTTTTTGGATAGAATTTTTATGGTTTAGCTCACCACTTAAGTTCAGAAGTAATATCATATAGGAATGTGGTCACTGGTACACTTTTTGTACTTGTTCATTGAGTTTACACAGAAGTAAGTCAAGCACAATGCTGGACACTGGGTTAGGCTCTCCTGCTTTCATCCAAGCCTTCCTGCAGAAATGTAGTCTGCCAGCAGTGTCTCTGGGAAGGTATTAATGTGTCATTTTGAAGACAATGATAGATGAGCACTGGAATAGTCCAGTGCTGGCAGGTGAAGTATGTTTTAGCACAGTGAGCTACAGATTAATGCTTGCCTCCAACTATGGCGCTTGAATTCCAGGAGAGACTGCTTTTCAGTTCCTGGGCTTGAGCTTATTAGGCCATCAGCTGATTAGTGTAAAAGGAGTTGCAGCTGGTGACCAGGATAAGCCTGACTGAAAACTCAGGAAAACTTTTCCTAGCATGATGACCAGAGTCGTATGTCATTGACTAGGTCCCTGCTTCCTATCCTGGAAGAATCTCTGTAGTGGCAAAAGTAAAACAAAGTCCTCTTTAAAAGCATCAGTCATCATTCCAGCACATCAGTAGCTAATGAGAAACCTCAGTATCCTCTTGAGTAGTTTTTTTTTTTTTTTTTTT
>JAJEJO010003227.1:320182-340826 GCA_020662805.1 Glaucomys volans | reverse complement strand
GTTCTGGGGATTGAACCCAGGGGCACTCGACCACTGAGCCACATCCCCAGCCCTATTTTGTATTTTATTTAGAGACAGGGTCTCACCGAGTTGCTTAGGGCCTCGCTGAGTTGCTGAGGCTGGCTTTGAACTCGAGATCCTCCTGCCTCAGCTTCCCAAGTGCTGGGATTACAGGTGTGCGCCACTGCGCCTGGCAGGGATTCCTCTTATTTAAACAGCTTTATTATTTTTGGAGTTGGGGATGAAATTAGGACCTTGTATATACTAAGCATGTGTTGTGCCACTGAACTACACTACACTTCCATCCTAAGAAAACAAAGAATTCTTTGTATGAGCAGGCTTAAATCCTTGCTGTCTGCTAGGAGCAGGTTTCAGTTCATCTTACAGATGCTTCCAGCTTGTATCCCACCTGGGAAGAGCAACACCTATGTTATTTCTCTGTTGCAGAAATGGCAGAGCAATTCTACCATATCACTGTGCTCCAGGTATGCTTCTGTGACTGGCAGTGGGCCTGGGAGCAGAGGCAGAACTTGTATGCCCAACAGGCCCTGGTGGAGGAACTGGCCGGGAGGATGGCCCTGCGAAGGGTTTTCACACACTGGAAGCACTGTATCCTTTTCAGCCACCCAGGCTCAGCAGCATGTTACATATGTAAGGAGAAAGTATCTACCAAACAAGTTAAGCCAGTCTTATTTCTGTTGACTTCTTTTAAAAACTTTTAAAACTGGGACTATACATACAAATGATCACTTATGTATTTACAGCTTAATGAAGAAGAATAAAATGAATATGTATTCATCACCTGACTTAAAAATAGAATATTGTCAGCAGCCCTGTTTGCTTCTCCCTTTTTTATAGCCTCCAACCCCTGAGGTAATCTTACTGTCCTATTTATTTTTTTTTTCTGTTATCATTTCATTGCTTTTTTCTTTGATGATGATGATGATGATGATGATGATGATGATGATTGGCACTGGGAATTGAACCCAGGGACACTTAACCACTGAGCTATATTCCCAACCCTTGAACCCTTTTTATTTTTTATTTTGATGCAGGGTCTTGCTAAGTTGCTGAGGTTGACTTTGAATTTGCCATCTTCTTGCTTCAGCCTCCTGAGTTACTGGGATTACAAGCATGTGCAATCACACCTGACTCATTGCTTTTTTCTCTACCCATTAGGTGGTGGAAATAGCCATAGCTACGTATTTCTTGATGATACCATCTCTATGGGCATGGCTTCCATTTGTTGAGCTTTTGCTTTATGTAGCATTATGCATTATCTTCTCAATCCTTGTAGTAAGCCAATGGTGTAGGTGTTACCATCTCAATTTTATAAGTTATGAAACAGATTCAGGGAGGCTAAGTGATTTTTTATAGTCACAGTAAGTCTTTGGCAGAACCTTGGTCTTTTCTCCTGTGCACATGTTCTTAATAACTATCTCCACCACAGTATGTGCCCAATGTGAGAATTTGCACTACTGGATGTTTGTCCACACATTTGTTTGTTCATCAAAGTCTTGCTTTGTTTCACGCTACTGCATAAGTGCTTGGATATGGGAAAACTTGCAGTAGTTCTTGCTTTAATGGGGGACATAGACATGAAAATGGGTCTGGACAATATGGCATGATAAATGCTGTCATAAAGATTTGTATCAATTCCTGGACTGACAAGTTCTCCCAGAAGAGTGATTAAGAAAAGGGCATTTTAGGTGGAAAGAATGGCATTTACATGGCTTATAGATGAAGAAGAGCATTTAAGCATCTGGAGTGAGTTGTGGGTGGGACTGTGCTGAGAGACCAGCCTGTAGACCTCTGGTGTGCAGTGCTCAGGAAATTGCCCGTATCCCAGTGGCCATGGTGAAGCAAGCATATGGAGGTGTTCATGATGACAAGTGATACAGTTAGATTAGGCTTTAGAAAGGACAGTTCTGGATTGGAGGGGAAATACTAGCTAGCCCAGGGAAATCAGTGTCACACTTAACCAGTTATATGAGGAACAAGTCACATGAACGGCTGGGACAGAAGAATAGAAGAGAATGGAGAGGAGAGACTTAGGAGGAGAGCAGAAGGGCTTTTCAGCTGAGTAGATTTAAGGAGTGGGAGGAGAAAAGCTTTGAAAATAGCTCCACAAGGCTTTTAGCTCAAACATCTGACTGAATCTTGATACCAAAACAGAATACAAAGAAGGAGCAAGTTCTGCCTATGATATGGTGAATTTGAAATATTTAGAGAAATCAGTGGCAATTTATCTCAGGTACTTTTTGCCTCTTATCAAGTGGACATCCAAGGACGAAGGTAGCAAGAGCAGCTATTTGATAAGGAACTACATGATTCCCCTTGCCCTCTGTTTCCTTGGGTCATCAGAAGACAGAGGTGGATATCATCCCACCTGGAAGGCCTATTACCCTTGCAACCGTGACCCTTTAGGTGGATGTGCAGGGTAGGAACCTTGTTGAACCTTGTTGAGATTAGAGGCCTTAACTTCTTGGCAGATGTGCTGCTGTGTGCAGAAAAAGCTGCTCGGTTTGAGGCAGCAGAAGAGTACCGCCGGCACAGCCTGCTGGTAAGAGCACCACAGCCTGGTATGGCTCTGCTCTGAAGTCTCCACCCAGGGACCCTAACTCACCTTGGCTCACAGGGTGCTGCCAGTTCCCTATTAGCTTAGCTTCAGTCATGAAACCCTTTTTTCATTGTGGGTGTCACTGTTTGCATTTGGGGTCAAGAAGGTAATGGTGTGGGGTCAGAGGGGTTTGGTGGTCTAGGGGCTTTTATATGATGGCATCCTTCTTTAGTGGCAGAAGCCTAACCTGTAGCACAGATCAAAGTTGCAATGCTGAGCTTGAAGCAAGGTCTGGATAGTGAATTCCTGTGCTACCACTTGCTCTCTCCCACCTTTCCACATGAAGTGGTCTTCAAAGACTTTAAGGAGCCCCTTAGTTTCCATAAAACACAGTTTGTAAGCCCCTAACTTCTCTCTTCTATCACAGAGAACTGAAGCCCAAGGTGTAGGGCAATGATATGAGTAACACTTGATATCCAAGCCCCTTTCTCTCCAAGGATTTCTTCTGTCCCACTCTAGCAAAATTGCACTTATAATTGTATAAATGTAAGCACTGACCCTTATGTGGCATAAAAACAAACAAACATAAAACTACCATAGGCAAAAAAATTCTCTTTTTTTCCTTTGAGAGAGAAAAACTGAGGTTTGATTTTTGTCTCTGTAATTCTCATGTGGGGCATGGGGATCCTCCTGCTCAGAGATGAGACTGTGGGGAGTGGTTCAACCAATACTGTTGTGTTACTGCAATGCAGGCTGGCTTGTATTAGGCTGTTTGTTGAATCTCAAAGCAAGGAAACTCAGGGAAATGGAGCAACCCTGAGCAGCGCTTGTAGAGCTTTTTGCCCCTGAGTCTGGACACTGACTTCCTTTGTCTATAGGTTTATAGACTTATAGGCTTAATAACTGGCTTATTTCTAAGACTTTACTGACTCTTTGTAATCACTTGTGTCCTTTCTTTTTTCCATAGTATTTTTGCTTTAGAGCCTTAAAAGACAATGTGACCTGTGCCCATCTCCAGCGAATAAGAAGGAATCTTGCTTACCGGCAGTATGACATCATGGTAAGGGTTATCTTCTGTATCAAGGGACCCATTCTGACAGTTATATTCTCATATTATATCTCCCTCTCCTTCTTCCTCTCCCTCTCCCCCTCCCCCTCCCACTCCCCCTCCCTCCCCATCCCCCTTTTTATGAACTGGGTACCAGGGATTGAACTCAGGGACACTCGACCACTGAACCACATTCCCAGCCATATTTTGTATTTTATTTAGAGACAGGGTCTCACTGAGTTGCTTAGTGCTTTACTTCTGCTGAGGCTGGCATTGAACTCTCTATTCTGCCTCAGCCTCCCAGCTCCTGGGATTACAGGCATGTTCCACTGTGCCCGACTCTTTTTTTTTTTAATATTTGTACCCAGATACTAGTCCAGATTTTAGACTCCAAAAGTCTTTTTATTTTTTGCTTCCCCAGTGCTGGGATTAAGCCAGGGCCTTGTGCATGTTAGGCAAATGCTTTATCACTGAGCTACACCCCCAGCCCTTAGGTTTCAAATCTTAATGCCTGTCTTTTGTAATTCATACCTGCTGATAGAGAAACTTTTGGTTTTGCCATATTTAATCCCATTTTTTAAAAAATCTGTTTGCTGAGAAAATAATGGTTGGCTTAGAGGTCAGGGTCTATGGATTTTAACCCTGATGTAGGTCCTATGGTGATACAAATATGCCCAAAGTCCTACATGACAGGAAGCTGTGCTTGTATTTACATTATGAGTCTGTTTTCTTCAGTGACTTCTTTACCTGAGGGCAGCAGGTATCTCTCTTTATAGAGTTTGTTTATGGGTGTAGGAAGATGGGTGTTTTTATTGTTCAAACATACAGAATAATAGAATGTTATAAAAAAACTTAGATACTCACTACCTAGATTCAATATTTGTTAATATTTGCTGTTTGCTTCAGTTTTTTTCTCACCTCATTTCATAGTAAGTTGTTAGCATCTTGACACTTTGTATCTAAATATTTAAGCGTGCATCTCCCAAAAATAAGGACATTTCCTTACATAACCACAATGTTATCATCCCTAATAAAATGAGCAGTGTTTCTTAACATTATTCAATATTATTCCATATTCAAATTCCCATCATTGCACTAAAAATGACTTTTTAGCTTTTTTTTTTTTCCTTCAAACCAGGATCTAGGATCACTCATTACATTTGGTTATTATATTTCTCAAAGCTCTATGTCCAGAATATCTGTCTCTTCTTCCAACTGACCACACTCCTGTTTTTACACGTTTTTTTACTTACTTTTTAAATTTTGTAATTGTGGTAAAATACACATAACATAAACTGTATTGCCATAACCATTGTGAAGTATACAGTTCAGTGCATTAAGTACATTCGCCCTCTTTCATCATCATCACCATCCATTTCTAGAATTTTTTTCATAATATAAAATTAAACTGTAGTTAACTGGTGTTAACTGTTAACGCCTCATTGTCTTCCCCTTAGCCCCTGACAATCACCATTTTACTTTCTGTCTCTGTGAATTTGACTACCCTAGAGACCTCATAAATAGAATCATATATTATTTGGTTTTTTTTGTTTTGTTTTGTTTTTGTGACTGGCTTATTTCACTTAGCATGATGTATACTTTTTCTTAAAAATGACTGGCTTTTTAAAAGGATTGTCCAGTTATTTTACAGCATTCCTTATTCTCAGTTTAGCTGATTGTTTCACTTGGGGTTTTGGTACCCGGGATTGAACCCAGGAGTTCTTAACTGAGTCACATCCCTAGCCCTTTTTATTTTTTAACTTGAGACACAGCCTCACTAAATTGCTGAGGCTAGCCTTGAACTTGCGATCTTCCTGCCTCAGCCTTCTGAGTTACTAGGATTACAGGCATGTGCCATTGTGCCTGGTTTTTAATTGCTTCCTTTTGAAGTCATTTTATTCTAACAACTTTCTATAAACTAGAAGTTAAGTCTAAGGGCTTGATTAATTGAAATTAAGGTATTTTTGCAAAAATACTTATAGGTGGCAATATGTGATAAGATTACTTTAATTTCTAAAGTGACTTTTTAAACGGTTTCACCTTCCATGAGGCCATGATTAGGAATAACTTCTTTGTCTGAATTTCCACAGACTGAAAGAACCATCTCTTTGTCTTTTATGTTGGCTGAGGATAGCTCCATAGCTGAACCATAATTACTTTGAAAGCCCATAAGTGTTTGATGTTCTACATTTAGATAATACCTGTTTTGGGAAAACTCAGGGTTTATTGGAGTAAGGATTCACTCACTGATAGATTAAGTGAGATCAATTTACTTTTCAGTGTAGTAAACTTCCATTTTTCTCCTGTCTTACCTTAGCTGCTGCGCAGGTTCTGGAACTTCTGGCAGTCTCAAATTGAGCAAAAGGAGGAAAGAGATCATCATTCCTTACTGAATGCAGCCTGGAGGCACTATAGGTAGGATTCTGATTTTAGCCTTAGCCTCTCACAGACACCTAGTGATTCTTATAGTTTTCCAAGAATGATCATTCACCCTATCATAAGTTAGTGCTACAGATTTAGAAAGTCCTTTTAAGGGCAAAGGCCATAATGTAAACCATTGGTTCCTGAATTTTCATTTTGCTTTTAGCTGATCAAGTGAGAAGTAGAATGAAGATATTTGTACTGGGCCTTCACCTCATAGTTTGAGGTATGCGCCTGGTTGCTCACCGCCTTAGTCTTTGAGGCGTCATGATAGTTACATTTTAGAATTTATGCACTGCTAGTGTTAAAGGGTCAGGCTAGGTAGCTATTCGTGGTTCAGTCTTGAAGGGAGAGGGAGTCCTTAATATTCTGGAGCTAATCATTCAGTTAAATAAATAAACAAAAAATAAATAAAAGTACTACATGTCTGTGAAGAAAACTCAGAATATATGGAAAGATATGTAGAAATATAAAATTAAAGTTGCCAGGTGCAGTGGCTCACACCTGTAATCCCAGTGGCCCAGGAGGAGTCCAAGGCAGGAGAATTTTGAGTTCAAAGTCAGCCTCAGCAACTTAGTGAGGCACTTAGCAACAGAGTGTGATCCTTTCTCTAAATAAAAATTTTTTTTAAAGTGCTGGGGATGTGGCTCAGTGGTCAAACGCCTCTGGGTTCAATTCCTGGTACCAAAAAAAAAAAAAAAAAAAAGTTGCCTGGTCCCCTTGCTATAACACTTTAATTCCTCAGAAATTCCTCGGAGGTAGCCACTATTAACTTTCTTACTGCCAGAAATATTCACTATCCTTTCAATATCCTTTTCTTCCCTTCCTGTCCCTTCCTTACAGTATAATTAACTTAATTTGCATAGTTACATATCCAGTTCTGGAGCATTTTAAATTACTTATTTATTCCTGGTGCTGGGAAGCAAACTCATATTCTTGTACATGCTGAGCAGGTGCTGTACCATTAACTACATCCCCAGGTGTGTTAGTCAGATTTTTCATAGCTGTAACTAAAGGATCTGACCAGAACAACTGTAGAAGAGGAAAAGTTTATTTGAGGGTTCATGATTTCAAAGGTCTTAGTCCATAGAAAGCCAGCTCCATTCCTTGGGTCTCAAGGTGAGGCTGAACATCATGGCAGGAGAGTGTGGAAGTGGGAAGCAGCTCACATCAAGCATAGAGAGACTGTATTCTCTAAATACAAAATATGTATCCATAGCCATGCCCCTAGTGAACCACTTCCTCCAGCCACACCCCACCTGCCTCTTTACCACTCTTTAATCCCATGAGGAATTAATTCATTGATTAGGTTAACACTCATGCAACCCAATCATTTCTCCTCCAAACCTTCTTGCATTGTCTCACACATGAACTTTTGGTAGATTCCACATCTAAACTATAACACCAGGCTTGGAGTTTTTTTTTTTGTGGGGGGGGTACTGGGGATTGAATCCTGGGGTACTCTATCCCTGAGCTATATCCCCAGCCCTGAACTCATTTTTTATTTTGAGAGGGGATCTGTCCAAGTTGCCCAGGCTGGCCTTAAACTTGTGATCCTCTTGCCTCCGAAGTCACTGGGATTATAGGCATGTGCCACTTCACCTGACTCCTTGTAGCATTTTTAAATAGTCATTGAGAATCCTAATATTTGACTGATTAATTCGTAGTTGTCAAGGTATGTTGTTATTTTGAATCCTAGTTTACAAAACCAAGTGGTTCTAACTTGCAATATCACTGTATGAAAGGGAGCATGTCATGAGCTCAGGTAGTCCCAAATAAGCCCTAGACTTTGGCTATAAGGCCAAAAAGTTCTAGAAATCTAGGTAATTTCATGCACATTTCCTAAGTTCTAGAGATATTGTGCCTAGTCATGTAAGTAGATTTATAAGAAAGTTGTCAGGGGCTGGGGTTGTGGCTCAGGGTTAGAGTGCTTGCCTAACTTTTATGAGGCCCTGAGTTAGATCCCTAACGTCTCACAAAACAAACAAACAAAAAGTAACAATAAGAAAGTTGGCTAAATTTTTAAGCAAGAGTCCAAATCGAAGTTGACAGATTTAATGTTAGGTATCAGGTTCTTATTTCCCTCTCTTCTAGAATGAAACTAGTAAATCTGTGGGATTCATTTACCTCTCAAAAATTAACTGTACCCAGATTTACCTGCCTTAAAAATAAAACAAATTTAAAAACCTGAAACCCAAAGGTATGGATTGATAGTACCCTGGTATTCTGTGTTTTACTTCAGGATAACATTGCTGCACAAGTATATCAAATTGTGGTTACAGTATATGCAGAAGAGAAGATACAAGCAGGTATGGAGTGCTTTAATAGCAGATAGCTCTACTCCCTTACATTCTTGGATCCCTTGGCCCTGGAAAGATTCTTGGAAAAAACCTACACCAAGAGATCTTCTTGTGATTTGGAGGAGAAAGTGCTATTAAAAACTCAAAGGTATTTCCTTCAGATTCCACCATTGTTATTAGAGTCTACATAACTCCCATTCTTTCATCTGCTAGGAAAATGTAGGTGTTCTTAAAATTCAATGAGCTCTTGTGAGCCATTCACATCTTTACCAATTCCGTTCTTAGTACCAAAAAGCAAACAAATTTTTTTGGTAGTACTGGATACAGGAGATTGAATCTAGGGACATTTTACCACTGAGCTACATCCCCAGACCTTATTATTTTTTAATTTTGAGACAGGGTCTTGCTAAATTGCTGAAGCTGGCTTCAAACTTGAGATCCTCCTCCCTCATCTCCTGAGTCCCTGGGATTACAGGCATGCACCACCACGCCTGGCAAGAAATACTTTTTGTACAACTGCTGTGCCTCAGACACTGCTAAACACTAAGGATTTGTGATATGAAGTAGGCAGAATTCTTGTTCTAGCAAGCTTATAAATTAGCACCAATGTGGCAAGTAAGTGTGATCTCAAGGCTGAGTCTGATTAGGAGTGGCTGGAATGATGAATCTCATGAGAAGGATTTCAAGTTTACCTTGAGACTCTGGGAATGTTTGTTCAGTAAATGATATCTGCATGAAAAGGGTCTCTCTTAGCCTGTAATCCCACCAATTTTAGAGGCTGTGGTAGAAGGATTGCAAATTCAAGATCAGCTTCAACAACTTATCGAGGCCCTAAAAAATGTAGTGAGACCCTGTCTCAAAAGTGAAAAATATAAAAGGCTGGGGATGTGACTCAGTGGTTAAGTGCCCCGGGTTCAATCCCTACTTAAGCCCACTGCAAAAAGACCCCTCTTTGGCCAACCTTGGCAGTGAATCAGAGGAAGACACAAACCAGTTTCCTCCCAGTTATTTTTATACTGGCCTCCCCACCCTCATCTCCATCTGCTGCAAGTCTCACATGTGAATCTGAAGTTTTTTGGCTGACTCCCCATAGTTTTGGGATACAATACAGTTTTTTAGCAAGGTGTACAAGATTTTCTGGGAGCTGGTCCCTCTCTATTTCTATCTCTCCTTCTCACTACCAGTCTTCCTTTACACCTGCACTCTGGCCAGTTGAGTTGCCAGTTGTTCCTGAATAATCTGTGCACATGCTTGCCTTTTGCTATACCTGCAGTTCTCTGTGCCTCACTATCCTTCCAGCTCAGGTGTTTCCTCCTTTTTCAACCTCACCTTCCCAACTTGTGTAGTTTATCATTGCACAGTTGTTTGCTGGCCCCTCTGTCCTGCTAGCCTGTTAGCTCCTTGGGGGTTTATTCTGTCTCTCCTCTTAGCCTAGCACAGTGCTTGGCATAGATATGTGCTAATGTGTGGATAAATGAATGCATAAAGTGCTATTGATCATGTAAGAGTTTTTCCCAAGTATCCTCTTTTTTCTGGGAGTTTGGATGGTACTAATCCAGGACATGGCTTGTTTTATTTTGTGTTTCCCTTGCCTTCCACACTTAGAAAATGCTTAGAGTCACTGCATTCTTTGACATCCCTTTGGATTATGTGGCTGTGCCAGTTATCCTCTTAAGTTCATTTAATGCAAGATCAACAGAATGTCTCTAGTCCTTTTAGAAAATGCTTGTGAGTGCCAAAGTGGAAAGGTTGTGTTTATTCCAGGTAGAGATCAAAGAGTCTCTTTTATTTCCTTTCCAGAATAGGAGCTGTTCTTGACCCTGGGGCCAAGCACAGGTAGAAAGTCAAGGGTCAGCATTTCTTCCCTTGCTCACTGCTCTATTTGACTTGCTTTTGAAGGCAGAACAGGTCTAAAAAGTAGAAGAGCACTGTTTGATCATTGCCTTTAAAAACCTTTAACTAATAATCTTAGTGTCACCTCTCGGTATAAATGTCCCAAGAACACATTAGTTCTATTTTAAGAAAAGAAAAATATTGTGAATTTCTTTCTTTTTAGAAAGTAGTACATACAGAATAGCAAAATGCTTGTTAATTGTTGAAGTTGGAGGACAGGTTCCCGGGGACTCATTAAATTTTTGGTTCTACTTTTGTTTACATTTCAAAATACCATAAGAAAAAGTAAAAAGAGGGCTAGGGTTATAGCTCAGTTGCAGAGTGCTTGCCTTGCATGCATGAGGCATTAGGTTCGATCCTTAGCACCCATAAATAAATAAAATAAAATAAAGGTATTGTGTCCATCTACAACTTTAAAAAGATTAAAAAAAAGAAAAAGTGAAAAGGAATATACAAACACAGAAAGTTTTAGAAAGACATAAAGAAGGAAAAAAGAATTCATAAGCTTGCCTATTACAATGGCATTTTGTGAATAAATCTGGTATCTTTCCTCTGTGGGTAGGAGTATGTGTACCCATGCATTTACACACATGCATATGCATATTGTTCTGAATATCTATCACTAAAAATATCTCCCCAAACTTAGTGGAATAAAACAAGCACCATTCTGTTATGCTTAAAGATTCTGATGCTTATAAATTGAAGTAAGCCATAGTTGAAATGGCTGATTATTGCTCCATGATTACTAGAGCCTCCACCATGAAGATTTGAATATCAGGAGTTAGGAATCATACAGAAGTTTCTACACATACATCTGGTTTGTGGATTGAAATGACTCAAAGACTGAACTCAACTGGGAGTGTTAACCAGAGGGTCTATTTATGGCCATGGTGCAAGGCCACACATGAACTTCCTCACAGCATGGTGGCCTCAGGCTTGTCAGATATCAGGGCTTCAAAATGACATGTTGTAGTGAACAAGGCAGAAGATGTGTGGCCCTTCATGGAGCCTCAGCAGTTACCTGGTGTCACTTTCACCATGCTCTTTTGGTTAAAGTGGAAAAAGCAATCAATATCCTGTCCCAAATCAAGGGAAGGGGACATAGGCCAATTCTCAATGAAGGAGGATCAAAGAATTTATAGCCATCTTTTTAAAAAATATTTTGTAGTCGTTGATGGACCTTTATTTAATTAATTTATTAATATGTGGTGCTGGGAATTTAACCCAGTGCCTCACTCATGCTAGGCAAGCACTCTACCACTGAACTACAATCCCAGCCCTGTAGCCATATTTTTGAAGCCTCGTCTACATGCATATATGTCTTTCTTCCCCAACGTTTTGGATCATGGAGGCATACAGATTCTTAAGTCAGTGTCTGTCTTCCTATGATATATCAGTGGAATAGCCTTTCCTGATAACATGAAATGTTAAAGAATCTGTGTGAGCCAGGCACGCACGGCACCACATTCCTGTAATCCCAGTGGCTCAGGAGGTTGAGATAGTTCAAAGCCAGCTTCAGCAACTCAGTGAGACCCTGCCTCTAAATAAAATACAAGACAAGGGCTGGGGATGTAGCTCAGTGGTTAAGTGCCCCTGGGTTTAGTCCCCAGTGTCAGAAAAGAAAGAATATGTACTATAAGTAGATACTACAAAAAATTTAAGGGCATACTATAGGGTTGGAAAGACATATGTGTATTAAAACATACAGCAAAGGACTAATGATGCTTTTTTAAAAATATATTTCTATATACTAGGTGTTGAACCCAGAGGCACTTTACAACTGAGCTACATTCTCAGCCCTTTTTAAATTTTTTTTTTTTTAATTTTGAGACACCATCTTACCAAGTTGCTTAGGGCCTCACTATGTTGTTGAGGCTGGCCTCAAACTTGGAATCCTCCTGACCTCAGCCTTCAGAGTCACTGGGATTATAGGCCTGCACCATTGTGCTTGGCCTAATGACATCTTTTTTCTTTTTTTCTTTTTCTTTTTTAGCTGTAACTTCAGACAGGATTCAAAGAGGAGTTTTGCAGTCTCTTCTCTGGGTTTTATGGTTTCCTTTACCCGTCAATGTTAGCTGTTAAAGCACTGCATCAGCCTTAAAAGGCACAGGAAAGGGCACCTAATGACATTTTTAAGCTTCAAAAAAATCCATACATATTTGAGTTAAATGCTGACAGTTAATAAAACAGGCAGTGGGTATGAATATTTCTTAAGCATTAGGGGAAAATGTATATAAATATATTATGTGTGTATGCATATTGGTCTAAGTGTGTATACACATACACACACACACACACATATACATATTTGTGTCTATATATATGAAGGGGTGCTCAGGCCACATGTAATTAAATAAGTGAATACGTTTCAGCTGTCATATTTTACCTTTCCGTCTAGCTTATTGACAAAGATCAAACATGATTTTTATCTTTTTCTCAATTTTATGGTATAAGAAGCACTCTCCTCTCAAGAATATGATCTAAAAGGTCATTTGTTGTGAGGGTGGGGAGAAAGCAAAGCAAAGACATTTATTATTTTACGTTAGCTCCTGCAGGCCAGAGCAGACAGTCATTTCCAACTTAGAACCCTGCCCGCTGTCTTCCACACATGGAGTAGACTCTGGCGACGGCACCAGCAGGAAAGTATCCTCAACGCAAGAGCAGCACGTTTTCACAGGTATGCCGTACAACTTCTGCCTGCACTAGGGTGGGCACTTACATCTAACTTTGTTGACCACACACCCCATTTGCTTTCCTTCTTAGCTTCCCAATCCCCCAGCCCCAGGTTCTTCCTGGATTTTCAATAATATGAGCTTACCGATTTTATGTACCAGGAAGAGACAAGGCAGTATCTTCACTGGGAATAATTTTGTCCATCTTCATTGCAAGTGGTTTAAAAATAGCCTGTGTTTTATGTCCCTCCCCTCCTTTCATGCTGCTGACAGTTCCATTAAAAAAATGCCCATTAGCTTTCTGGATCAGTGTGTGATGGGACCTTGCATTGCCTTGGCAGGCATTCTTGAGTACAATTTCCCTGAAATACTTAGTTCCTGTTCTGCAGCTGGCTTTTTGAAGTCTAACGTTGTAGTCATCAACAATATTAGAGAGGTCAAGGAGCAGAGCTACATCTTTTTAGCTACCACAGGGAAAAGCTTGCCTGTAGCAGATCCTAACTACATGTTGGTGGAACATAATGAAGAAATCATTAATTGCTAACTGTGTGTCAACCACTGTAGTGGGCATTATGTAATGGAAGAAAGAAAACAAATATATAAGCTTTTTCCACTTAGGACAATTATCTTCATTAATTCCCTTCTCACAATAGCCCTGAGAAAACAGGTTCAGAATGGTAAATGATGCAATCAGGAAGTGGCAGAGCTAGGGTTTAAATTCACATCTATTCCAAAGTCCAGGTGATTTCCACTTGATCAAGAGAAAGATCTTTCTGATGACTTTGTAGGAGCTTTAAATTCATATAAGGTGATAAGGCTGATACACAAGTAACAATTGAAAAATAAATTAAGAGACTCTCAGTCCAAATTATGTCAGATCACAAGTTCTTCTAAAGCTCAGAATTGGTGCTGAGGTGACTGGGGAGCATGAAAGTACCTGGGGGAAGCTTCCTATGAATCAAGAGGGTGAAGATTAATGACTGGAGTCACAAATTGAGAAAGGCCAAACTGAGGATTGGACTGGTCCTATAAATGCATGATGGACAGATGTTTGGGCAGGTGACAGTTGTGGAGATTACCCTGAGTACAGTGTATATCAGCTTAGAATGGACAGAGTGTATGTGCATTGGGAAAAGTTGTGGTGGTCTTGAATTTGGATTTGAGAGAAACACCTAGAGCTGTAGGGCTCCTGAGTGCAAAGGCCAAGGGAATGTTTTTAGGAAGGGCCATGGGGAATAGAAGATGAAAAGAGGACAGGTCTCGTCTCTGCCCCTTGTCCCATAGATAGAGTGGATTCACCTTTACTTAGTTCCTGTATTGGTATAAGAACTGGTATAAGATCCATTTGAGAAATGGCTGTAGTACTTACAATTTATTATACTTGTTTCAGTTGCTTTTTTGTATTTTGCATGCTGTGGAGACCAAATTTTTTAGGGTACTTTCTAAATAACCAAGAGGAACCTCTAAAAAGAATTTTGCTGGGGAGCAGGCTTAGATGATTTTAGAGCTATTTCTGGAGACAAAATCTGGAGAGTGAAGTGGAGGCAGGGAGTAGCCAGGAGATTTGAAAGATGGTTAAGGCCTGATCTAGATTTTGTACTGTTTTGATGGTTGGACCTTTTTAGAAAAAAATTTTTGGGGATCTCACCATCCTGGTTTGTGAAGGAGCTAAGGAATTGGAAGTTTGACTGGGAAATGGTCAGGCCTGAGTTCAGACCTTTGCTCTTCCACCTGGCAGCTCTGTGACCTTAGGAAGTCATTCATTCTCTCTGAGTCTTAGTCTCCTCAAATGGAAAGTGGAGATGGTTTGATAATAGTCCCTGTCTTGAAGTGGTCATGACAATTAAATGAGATAATATGTCAAATATAAGCAGAGTGCCCAACACAAAATAGAAACAATCCCTTTACCCCTCAGAATTAGTTGACCTGTGACTGTCATGGTAAATAAATGTTTATAGCATTGGTTTGGAGTTTAGCAAATTAAGTTTCAAATATTTATCTTCTGTACTCTTGGGGTATGTCTTAGGAATACAGATAGAATTTAGGATCTCATGAATTATAACTAAAAATGTTGATTTATTAACCTTCCAGTAAAGTATACTGAGAATGAGACAAAAACTAGCTTACATTTTAAATTTATATACAGTGAAAGGCAGAGATTTCAAGTGGTTTGATGCATTTTCACATATTGTGCACCTGGATAATCAGCATTCCATTCGAGATATTTTTACAGGATTTTTTGCTACTGAATTTACTTTTGCAGCTTTGTTGAAAATCATCTGGCCACAAAGTTTATGTCTGTTTCTGAACTTTCTTTTCTACTTGTTTATCCTCTGTCATTACCACACTGTCTTAATTACTGTATCTTCATCTTGTTTTGAACCCAGATGGCCAGTCCTTCAATTTTATTCTTTTTCAAGATTGTTTTGTATATTCTCAGTCTATGTGCATTCCCATATAAACTGTAGAATCAGTTTGCCAGTTTTTATAAATAATTCTCCTGGGATTTTGTTTGGGATTTTACTGAAACCTGATAAATTTCTCCCATGACTGCTTAGAGAATTTTTTTTTTTTTTTAATGGTACCAGGGATTGAACAATCTAGGGGTGCTTTACTACTGAGCCACATCCCCAGCCCTTTTTAAGTTTGATTTTGAAATGGGCTTACCTGAATTGCTTAGGGCCTCATTAAGTTACTGTAGCTGATTTTGAATTTTTGATCCTTTTGCCTCAGCCTCCCAAGCTGCTGTGATTACAGGCCTGTGCCACTACTCCCGGCTGTGTGGAAGTTTTATATGTATTTTTTATTAAATTTATTCCTAAATACCGTATAGTTTTCAATGCTAGTGAAATGGAATTATTTTAAAAATTCATTTTCTAATTGTCATCTTCTAGTGTATCGAAAAATGATACCTTGTATTTTCCATGACTTTTATAAATTCACTTACTAGTTTTAGTAGTTTGTCTTTTCTAATAATTGCATAAACAATTATGTTATATAGAAATGAAGATAGCTTTATTCTTTCTAAACTGTACACCGTTTTTTTGCTGCTGTTTTTGTTGTACTGGCTAGAATATCCAGTATAATTAATGATTTTGATTTATTACTATTTTGTTAAGAATTTTTACATATAGGTTTGCATTTTGGTAATGTTTATTTTTTGACTCTGTGTGAGATTAATAATGCTTTTTGTTTAAATTTTCAATGGAATTTGCTAGTGAAATTCTTTGGACTGAGAGTTTTCCTTTATAGAAAGATTTTCAATTACAGATTTATATTTGTTTTATTATTTTATGTAAAATTTATTTGCAGCTTAGAGTGCATTTTTTATTTTTTATTTTTTTATTTTTACAGACTTCATTTTGATTCATTGCACACAAATGGGGTACAACTTTGCATTTCTATGGTTGTGCGTGATGTATGTTCATACCATTCATGTAATCATACTTGTATGTAGGTTAATGATGTCTGTCTCATTCTGTTATTTTTCATACCCCTGCCCCCTCCCCCTCTCATTTCCCTCTTCATAATCTAAAGTTCCTCTATTCTTCTTTCACCCCCCCACCATCCCCCCAACCTGATTATATATCATCATCCACTTATCAGGGAAAACATTTGGCCTTTGTTTTTTGGGGATAGGCTTATTTCACATAGCATGATATTCTCCAATTCCATCCATTTATCTGCAAATGCCATAATATTATTATTCTTTATGGCTGAGTAGTATTCCATTGTGTATATATACCATAGCTTCTTTGTCCATTCATCTGTTGAAGGGCATCTGGGTTGGTTCCACAGTCCAGCCATTGTGAATTGAGCTGCTGTAAACATTGATGTGGCTGTGTTACTGTAGTATGCTAATTTTAAGTCTTTTGGGTATAAACCAAGGAGTGTGATAACTGGCTCAAAAGGTGAGTCCATTCCAAGTTTTCTGAGGAATCTCCACACTGCTTTCCAGAGTGGCTGTACCAATTTCCAACTCCACCAGCAATGTAAAAGTGTGCCTTTTTCCCCACAGCCACACCAGCATCTGTTATTGTTTGTGTTCTTTATAATAGCCATTCTAATTGGAGTAAGATGAAATCTTAGAATTATTTTAATTTGCATTTCTCTAATTACAAGAGATGTTGAACACTTTTTCATATATTTTTTGATCTCCTGTACATACTCTTCTGTAAAATGTCTGTCCAGATCCTTGGCCCATTTTAATTTTGTGAATGGATGTAGAGCTACAAAGAGTTCCTATTTCACTTTGTGTTAGTTTTGTATAAAGAACACTTTTTTGGAACACTTTTTCAAGAACATTTTCATTTCATCTAAGTTGTCAAATACATTGGTGTAAAGCTGTTCATAGTCCCTTTTGCTTCCTTCAATGTAGATAGAGTTTGTCTTTCTTGATTTTGTTAATTAGCATTTCTTTTTCTTTTTAAACAGTTTTATTTAGGGATTATCAGTATTATTTTAAAATCCCAACTTTTTGCTTTGTTTGCTTATTTTTTGTTACATGGTTTTAGTTTTTTAATATTTTCCTTACTTTGGATTAATTTGCATTCCTTTTTCTACCTTTTTAAGGTAGAAATACAGATCATCAACTTTTTGCTATATTACTGATTTTAAATGTTTCTTTTCAAATACAACCATTTTGAACTGTAAGATTTACTTCTGTTTTACCTTCATCCCATAAATTCTTATATGTTTTCATTATTATTCAATTAAAAGTATATTTTCATTTCCTTTGTGATTTCTTCCTTGACCCATGGTTTATGTAGAAGTGTGTTGCTTAATGCCCAAATAATTGGGAATTTCCCATATATATTATTGTTCTAAATTTCTAGTTTCTCTTGTGACCAGAAAATATAACTCATATAACTTCAATTTTTTAACTCTATTGACATTTATTTTATGGCCCAGTATAAGTAGCCTACTTTCTTGACCATTTCATGTGTACTTAAAAAGAATGCTTATACCATAATTGATGGGTGTAGCATTTCTTAAATATTAAGTCAAATTGGTTGATAATCATCTTCAAATTTTCTGCCCTTACAGATTTTTTTGTTTGCAGATTTATCTGTTTCTTTCAGTAATACTGTCAGTTTTGCTTCATGTATTTGAAAACTCTATTATTTATTATATACATTTAGGATTGTTATGTATTCCTGATGAATTAGCCCTGGTATTATTTTGACATGAATCTCTTTAGTTTTGGCAATACGTTTTTTCCTCAAAGTCTGCCTTGACTTTTATATATAAATGTATTCTCACCATCTTTTTTCATGTTTACTGTTTGTGTGATTTTCCGTTCTTTTACTACCAGTTTATCTGTTTTCATATTTTAAAAAGCATGCTTCTATAAACAACATGTAATTGCTTCTTAATTTTTTAAATCCAGTCTTACAGTCTCTGCCTTTTAATTAGAGTGTTTGGTTCATTTATATTTAATGTAATCATGATATGTGTGGACTAAAGTCTGTCTGTTTTTTCTTTTTCCCCTTTTTGCAGTGTTTAGGGGACATTTAAAATTTTTTAGTATTCCATTTTAGTTCCTGAATTTTTTTTAGCTCTATGTCATTGTAGTTTTTATTTTAAAATTTTTGCACTTTTTTATTTGTACTTTTTTATTTACACATATTTATTGGTGCATTATAGTAGTTTTTCAATTGTTCTAGAGATCCATTGTAGTTTTTAAATTGTTCTAGAGATCACAGTGTGCATCCTTAACTTATTACAACTCTACTTAGAATTAACACCATTTCATGGTAAGTGTAAGACAGCAAAAGCAATAAAGATTCATTTTCTTCCCATCCCTGATGGTATTTATTGTCATATATTTAATGTCTACAATATATAGTTTTTACCCCACAAAACCATATTTTTTTTGCTTTTAATAATTGAAATCTTTCTAAAAATTGAGAAGAAAAAAATTGTCTTTCATATTTACCCTAATTTTTCATTTCCAATGTTCTTTGCATCTTCCTGTAGACTTAAGTTTTCATTTGTATCATTTCCCTTTAGTCTTTAGTATGTTTATAGTACAGGTGAAGTGGAAATGATCTCAGCTTTTGTTTTTGTTCTCTCCACTCTGGCTGGGCCATTCTTGGCCAACCTCTGGTATCTCTGTTTGGCCCTTAGCCTTGCAGGAGCCACTCTGTGCCAGAGCTCAGGGAGTCTGCCTTCATCTGAGGACCAGGAAGAACCTCAGTAAAATTCTGGATATTCCCTTGGTTCAACTATCACTTTTTTTTTTTTTTTTTGGTACTGGGGATTGAACCCAGGGGTACTCCACCACTGAGCCACATCCCCAGCCCTATTTTGTATTTGATTTAGAGACAGGGTCTCACTGAGTCACTTAGGGCCTCGCTAAGTTGCTGAGGCTGGCTTTGAACTCACGATCCTCTTGCCTTAGCCTCCCAAGTGCTGGGATTACAGGCGTGCGCCACCGCACCCGGCTGATAGACATTCATTTTATTCATTTATTTATATGTGGTGCTTAGAATTGAACCCAGTGTCTCACACATGCTAGGCAAGTGCTCTACCACTGAGCCACAACCCCAGCCCCTGACTATCACTTTTCAAATAGCCCAATCCCAAATTCTAGCTCCTTTAGTACTTTGTCCCTCCAATCTCTGCTTCCTATGTACATCGAGACCGTCATGTTCTGTGTGGCTTCCCATGCCCCATTTATCTGAAAGTACCCTCAGACACAAACCTGGGCAGTCTAGGGGCTAACCTTGCATGTTTCTTATCTCAAGTATCAGAATTTTCACTTCTGTTGTCCAGTGCCTGAAAACTGTTGTTTCAGGTTTTTAAAAAATATTTTGTTTTAGTTATAGGTGGACACAATACCTTTATTTTGTTATTTTATTATTTTTTAATATGCTGAGGATGGAACCCAGGGTCTCATGCATGCTAGTGGTGAGTGCTCTACCACTGAGCCACAACCCCAGTCCCTAATTTAGTTTTTTTAATGAATGGAGGCCAGGTGCCAGGACCAGGGACTATCATAGCTGAAAGTGAAACTCCCCTGGCACCCAGCTTTAGTCTTCATGGCTTTGCTAATATGTAGTCCTCAGTACCTGTTAGTGGTCGTGGCGCTGCTTTTGCAGAATTTACCATGATGGTGAGCAGGTAGGCCTAGGCAATAGTGACAAAAACAGTGGTTCCTAAACCTGTCTATTCAATTGGCCTAGAATACTAATTTTAAAATACTGTGTTCTGAGGCCCACCTCAAACCTGCTTATTCAGCCTTGGGGATCTAGTCCCTGTTATCTCCTCAAGGATTGGTGTAGCCTGGCTGGTTAGTACACACTGGAAAGACTTCCATGAGTAATTATCAGATAGTATTGGTAATTCAGTATAGAATTAATGGAAAACCAGAGCCTCAGAGTCTGAGTCTTTCTCATTTTGTGCAAAAAGCTAGACTGATGCCAGAAATACCTGGGAAAATGTTGGGCTTTGGAGTTTCTTATGGGTTGTATTGTCTGCATTCCCTCCTTTTCTCTTTCCTTTTTCCCTTGCCTCAGCTATCAAGGACAGATCCAATTATTTGGAACTTGTAGTTCTATTGGATTTTTTTTTTTTTTTTTTTTTTTTGGTACCGGGGATTGAACTCAGGGGTACTTGACCACTGAGCCACATCCCCAGTCCTATTTTATTTTGTATTTTATTTAGAGGCGGGGTCTCACTGAGTTGCTTAGGGCCTTGCGAAGTTGCTGAGGTTGGCTTTGAACTCTTGATCCTCCTGCCTCAGCCT
>JAJEJO010003227.1:245596-319782 GCA_020662805.1 Glaucomys volans | reverse complement strand
AAAACCGCTTAGCAGAGAGAATAGTAAGTGACTCTCCTTGAGGAGGCCCCTGGAGGGTAGGACCTGTTTTAAACCCTGCTCTCACTGTGTTGCCTTGTCAAGAAGTTGCACAGAACTCAGGCCACACTACAGGGTTCCTTCCTGTAACTTATGAGCCAGGATCTGGTTCTGGACATCTGTGTCCATTGTCAGTGGAGTTCAGAGACAGCTTCTGGGCCAGGACACCTGAGAATCCATTTGTTTTGCCTTGGTCATTTCTCATGACCTGTGGAGTCTTCCCTGGCTTCTGTGTTGACCTCCTACCTGACTTGTTTTGTTCTCTTCCTCTGTTCTGTCTCAGGCCATCCTGCAGGCAGAGCGGCAGCTTCTGCGTAGGTCCTGGTCCATCTGGCACCAGCAGACAGCAGCACGTCACCAAGACCAGGAGTGGCAAGCAGTGGCCTGTGCCCACCACCACTATGGACAACTCAGGAATGTTTTCCACACATGGAGGGAGAGTGCCCAAGGCCTCAGAACAGAGTGAGTGATCAGTTCTGTATCAGAAGCCTTTCCCACCGAGGCCAACTTATACCATAGCAGCAAATTGGCTCCAAGTGCCTGTCCAGTCTAGGTGTTAACCTAGGCTGGTTGTAAGTTCCAGAAATTCAACCTGAAACAATCTAAGTAAAACCAGGACTATTGTGAGAGGATCTTGGGGTACCTTCATGGTGTTTCCAGCCTCAGGATCTCAGTTGGGACAGAAGTGCTCTGGACTCGGGAGGTCCTATTCATTGTATTGCTAGTTGGGATCCATCTCAAGTGACTATGGCCAGGGAATAGATTTGAGGCCCTGTGAAATTATAATACAAAAATTTGATTACATATGTACTTTTCTGGCAGAGAGTCCAAGTCCTTGGGCAGCTCTTTAGAGAGGGCCTTGACCCCCCGCCAGAACTTAACCACTAAGTAGGGACCAGAGACTCTGAAGGGGAGCCCATCAGGAGGCCTCCACCTAGATCTGGGCTACATGACTAATGTCCACCTGTCATCCTGCAGGAGACTGGGCAGGGCGCTGGCTGCAGAGTTCCACTTGGTACGGCTCCTGCGTTGGGCCTGGAACAGGTGGCGGGAGGTAAGCCTTTGGCATAGGCACCACCCAAGAGTGGATTTTGGACAGGTGGAGCTATGTATCATCATGACTCAGCGGACAGACGGGCTCCTTGGCAGTGCCTTGGAAGCCACCTGTCCTGAGCTGGGGGTGGAGGGCAGGCAGCAGATGAGGCAGTGTCAGTTCACTTTGTGATATGATTGACTCAGGACTCCTTGTTCTTTTAGGAACGAGGCTGATATGCGAATTTACTAAACCTAAAATTCCTAATGTGACCCTTTACAGGGACTTTGTTGGGTGTATAAAATGTTTAAGATAACAGAGATTGAGCATTTACTGAAAGTTAGGGACTTGCCTCATTTGGTCCTCACAAAACCCCTCAGAAGCACATATTTACAGATGAGGAATCTGAGGCTCAGTTATGTGCACTCACACAAATGAAGTGTAACATGGCAGCAGAACTGAAGCTTGCCCTACCTCGTCCCTTAGTCCAGGTGGCTACTTTCTCTTTTGTCCACAGTGTCTGGCCCTGCAGGCCACTGAGCAGCAGAAGCTCATGCGAGCAGACCTGCATAGCCGGCGTACCATGCTGCACAGGGCACTGCAGAAGTGGCTGGTAGGAACCACCTCTTTCCTCCAGATCACCTTGTTGTATGGGCAGGGCATGTTTCAGGGCATTTTTTTTCCCTTGTTCTTCCTGTCCCACCCCAGAGTAATTGGATGAGCCTCAAACAGTGTAGGTGCTCGAGACAGTAACTCTCAAGGCCACAGGGTTTGTTCTTACTGGGCAAAGTGAAAACAAGTGCATGGCCTTACAGGAAAAGAGGCTCATATCTAGGAACCCAGGGGTTTGACCTATTAGGGGAGGGCCTAGCAGGGCAGTCTAGGGGGTCTGCTGGCCTTGGAATAGCATCCTTCACCCTGTCTTCACCCTTTGTGAGTGCTCTGAATGCCTATTGTAAATACACCTTTGAGGCCTACCTGGAATAAGGGGCAGTGTGGGGCTCAAGAGTTGCCTCCAGTCCTCCTGTCTCTTACAGGCTTACCAGGGCAGGGTGCAAAGCATCCTACAGGAGGTGGCAGCCAGGGAGAGCCAGCACAATAGGCAGCTACTGCGGTAAGTCTCCTGAGGATCTTTTGGGGCTCAGGCTCAGGTAGAAGGAACAGAGACAGACTATAGATTACTGCCTTGGGCAAAGCAGAGGATGGTCCCTAGTGTCTCCTACTGCTCAAATTGTGGTTCTCACTTTTCCACAGCACAGCATTGCATTTAGTGCTTCACTCCTGCTGTTGTCAGGGTAGAGCCTTGGAAAACAGCTCTCTCCTGTATGCCTGCAAACCTCTCAGTGCACCATTTCCTCTTCTGCCCTGGAGTCTGCAGGGATCTCCTTTCCTGACAGTTCCCAGATGGTCCCTTCACAGTTGACTCTGAAGAGTCATTTCCCAGCCCTCAAAGACTATCTGCATTGCTCACCTCTGCAGGGCTCTTATGGCCCACCCTTCATTCCTTCTAAGCTAAGCTGTAAACTCACTCCTTTCCATTAGGCCTTCCTCATTTCCCTCTTTTCCTTCCTTTATATATGTTCAGCACATGCTTTTCTAGGTGGCCTGTGGACTAAGGACCTTGTGAACTTTAAACATCTCCATCACTCCTCTGGGGTCTCTTAAAGCCCCAGCTGGTCCTTCACTAACTCTGCAGCAAGCACACACTGGGTTTTAGTTTTCCTTCCCCGACTTCCCGATCTCTCTGTACCTTTCATTACCTGTTAGGGCTCCATATTTCTATATCATTTAAACTTCTGAGGATATGGTGTTTGGTCTTGTGCACTACTGGGTACTGGCTACTCCCCTTGTATCTAGCACAGCACAGGTACCTAGCATCTGTTTTTTGGATGTAGATATGAGCATGAACTTGGGTGTCATTGAAGCAGATACTCAGAGGCATGGAGAGTACTGACTCAGGTATGGAAAGAGAATGAGGAACAATTACATGTGCTGGGCAAGTGGTCTACCACAGAAGCCTCTCATGTCCCTCCATACTGAGTCACCTGCCCTGGCCTGGCCTTGTACTTGCAGGTGGGTATTACGTCGTTGGAGAAAGAACACAGTGGCTCGTGCAGATGAGGCCAGAAAAATCTTGCAAGCAAGTGTCCACTATAGAAGGACCATGTGTTCCAAGGTGAGGTACAGGGAGGCAATCCTCTCATCCAGGTTCCAGCCAGGGTGTGGGATAGGGACTGGTGCCAGAGATTAGCACTGAATAAGAAACCCCCAAAATGGGTAACCTTCCTCTAGCACACAGATATACATCCATGTCTGCAGGTGTTTTTTAACTGAAGTATGAACCAATGCCCATTATAATAAAAACATGGCACATAGTAAGTGAACTAGTTCTTATCAGAACCTGTGTTTTCCACTGGGAGAAACTAAGTCAATCTCCTGACCTGTCAGAAGCTAGCTTCCGCCCATCATCCTTACAGGTCCTATGACCACAGAGGTTTTCTGGAAAGCTTAGAGCATCCAGGAATTGTAAGGTCCTTGGTCATCTTCAGTGGAAAATGACTCTAAACCACAACCTTGTTCTTTTGACTGGAATGGGTATGAGGAAATGTTATGTGGTAGGGCTGGTCCTAAGTTCTGGGGATGAGGACAGTGGCAGGACATGGCTGTGGGAAGAAAACATATTACAAGAAAGAGGAAGGTCAAACAAATGGAATGACAGGTAGTCCCTGAGCCCCATATGTTTTTTAGAATGAAGCAGATAGGGGCAGGTCTTACAACTGAAGCTACTGTGGAAAAAGAGCAACTGTATCTGGTCCAGGACCAATCTGTTCTCAGAAAAACTCTAAAGCCATCCCCTGTTCTGGGATCTAGGCTTGGAAGGAAGATGTTTTTGGTGGAAGTGGAGATCATGATTGTGAAACAGGCACAGTCTTCCCCTGGATGCCTGACTTTTCAAAGTATTTTCTTATTGTGATTTTGTAAGTATCTCCAATGGGAAAGAGTGTATATGCTGTATATGATCTGATTAACAAATAATAGAATTACAGCTCTTGTAACTACTTTATTTCTCTGTGGAATGATATAAAGTTTAAATCCTCTGATTTCTAAGTCCCAGCACCTCTGAGGGGCCCTGGATGGTCTGTGGATGGCAGGTCCTTTTGGAATGTGTGTCAGAGCTAAACATGAACCATTCAGCTTCACTTCACAAGGAGCCACTATCACAGACCTCATGTGTCCTCAGAAATCAGGGCATGCAGTGATTTATGTTCTTTGCCTGCCTGTAGGTCCTGGTCCAATGGCGGAAGGTAGCGTCAGTGCAAATGTATTACCGACAGCAGGAGGCAGATATCCTCAGAGAGGCCCGGAAAGTGCTAGATAGGGGTAAGTGAGGCTTCTGGAAGCAAGTATTGAAAGTAGTGTGAAAGACACAGAACTGTCTTGGGTTCCATTTGCTCCCTACAACTGAAAAGCTTCAAAGAACAAGAAAGCATTCTCTCAGTGTTGGAGACTAGATAGCAAGATGTCAGAACCCTAACTCTCCAAAGTCTCTGAGGAGGATCCTTCCTTAAGTTTTCTAGTTTCTGTTGGCTGCCAGCCATCTTTGGTGTTCATGTAGATACATCACTCCAATCTCATCCTCCATCTTCACTTGATGTTCTCTTCCTATGTCTCTAGGTCTCATAAGGACACCAGGCATACTGATTTTTTTTTGTTGTTGTTGTTTTCTTCAGTGCTGGGGATTAAACCTAGTGCCTTACATGTGCTGGGCAAGTGATCTACCACTGAGCTTCACTCCCAGCATACATATTGAATTTAGGGCCCAACCTGCTCTAGTGTGACATTCATTAGCTTATTAAATGCACACTGACCGTATTTCCAAATAAACTTTCATTATCAGGTTCCATGAATCTTTGAGGTGTGGGAGTGCTTTTCAATCCAGTATATCATAAAAATTCCTTCCCAATGGATTCCCAAGCAGCTTGTGTGAAAATGGAAGGCCAAGACTTGAGATCCATGGGGAAATTTAAAAAATGAAGCTGGAATGGAGGAGTGCTAGACGTCAGGGAGTGTTTGTGTGTGTGTGTGCTACTGAGGATTGAATTCAGGGGCTATGTCACCAGCCCTGTTTATTTTTTGAGACATCTTACTCAGTTGCTCAGGCTGACCTTGAACCTATGATGTTCCTGCCTCAGCCTCCTGAGTGCTATAATTAGAGGTGTGTGCCACTGACCCCAGCTAAGGGGGTGTGGGATTGGGTGGGTTGTTTTTGTTTTTGTTACTGGTGATTTAACCCAGGAACACTTTGTCACTGAGCTACATCTCCAGCAGCACCACCACCACCCCCTGCCTTTTTTTTGTTTGTTTCGTTTTGTTTTGTTTTTGAGACAGTGTCTCTCACTATGCTGCTTAGGGCCTCACTAAATTGTTGAGACTGGCCTCAGTCTTGGAATCCTCCTGTCTCCTCCTCCTGAGTTGCTGGGATTATAGGCTATCTCACCTGGCAGGGGGTGTGTTTTGATGGAAAAGACCCTCCTGAGTACAGCCACTGAGTCAGCCCCTGCGAAGGTTAGGGCCCTTGCTTCTTATGTAGTTGGATCCTTGTATGTTCAGGAACTAGAGACTTGCTCTGTCCCATTGAGCAAGAAATTCCCCTCATGCTGTATAATAAACATCCTCAGAAAGATAGTTTAGGACGGGAATCTATGCTTCTATGCACAAGGTTCCCAGACATAGAAGAGACCTGGGGGGATTTGTCTTTTAACACAGTTGGACCCACAGTGGGAAGGGAAATCTGACACTCTGAATTAGAAGAGATGAAAATACAAACAAAAGTAAAAATAATCAGAAATCATTTAATGGACCATAGAGAAAATCAGTCAAGTTATTAATTTGACTTTAATTGAATTTGCTCCAGGACAAAAGTTCACCTACTTTGGTTGGGTCCCTACTGTGGTGTGTGCTGATGAGTGCAGATCCCACCTCTGTATTTCTAGTTCATTTCTTAGAAAGAAGTGAGAAGTTCAGCTCATTCCTTGGGCAGAATTTTTACACCTGATGCAGTTTGGGTCAGCTACTGTAGGTCAGGTGCCCACTCCTGGTCATGGTGGGAAGTTATGATGGGACAGGTTCCATCTAAGCTGCTTCTCTGCAGGACTTTCCTTAGAAGGGAGTGGTGGCACGTAGCAGGCCCTGGGTTTGCCACGTCCATTACAGATGGCACAAGGGACTTGGGAGACTGAGCAACAAGACACTGAACATAGTTGGTGCATAGTACATTTAATCTTAGCCAAAAGGCCAAGTAGTGATTAGTTGGTGCACAATAAATATGTGGGGGTCAATTTCTTGGTTTAGATTAAGGACTAAGTCTCAGGTCCATCTTGGCTGTATGCTGGGGAGTAGGGACTAAGGAGAAGATAGAATAAGACACATTAAGTGGAGTGCTTTAAGAAGTGCAGGCTTAGCCAGGTGCGGTTGCGCACGCCTGTAATCCCAGCAGCTTGGGAGGCTGAGGCAGGAGGATCGCGAGTTCAAAGCCAGCCTCAGCAACTTAGCGAGGCCCTAAGCCACTGTCTCTAAATAAAGTACAAAATAGTGAGACCCTATCTCTAAATAAAATACAAAATAGGGCTGGGGATGTGGCTCAGTGGTGGAGTGCCCCTGGGTTGAATCCCCAGTACCGAAAAAAAAAGAAGAAGAAGAAGAAGTAGTAGTGCAGGCTTAGCCAGGTACAGTGGCACATGCCTATAGTCCCAGATACTTGGGAGGTGAGGCAAGAGGACTGCTTGAGCCCAGGAGTTTGGGGCCAGCCTGGGAAATACAGTGAAACCCCATCTCATAAAAACTAGAAGTGGTGCAGGCTCGGGGTCGTAATCTGGCTTGTGATCTCAGACATGACCCCTTCTCTGTCTCTTCATTTGTCTTTTTTTTTTTTGGAACCCAGGGATTGAACTCAGGTACACCCGACCACTGAGCCACATCCCCAGCCCTATTTTGTATTTTATTTAGAGACAGGGTCTCACTGAGTTGCTGAGGCTGGCTTTGAACTCGCAATCCTCCTGACTCAGCCTCCCAAGTCGCTTGGATTACAGGCGTGGGCCACCACGCCCGGCTTGTCTCTTCATTTGTAAAATGGGGATATAGTATCCACCTCCCATGGTTGTCCCTTATGGGGCATTCAGTGAAATTATATGGATACATAGATAGATAAAAGACACCCTCCCAAGATGTATCAGTGCATAGTGCAGTTAGCTTCTAGCTTGTGATGACTTCCTTCTCTGCCCTCTGTAATAGGTCCTGGAGGGCTTACCATCTGTATATCATCAGTGCCCCAGTATCAACCCTCTTCTGTTGTCTTGAAAAGAAACTTCTTACAGGGCCCAAGAAAATTCACCAAAGGGAGAATCTAGTAACACAAAAATAAAATGCAGGATGTGACTGGCCTTGCCCAGGGAGTCAGGACATACTGGCAGACCTATCTGGTCGTGGCTCAGTATGACTTGAATGAGCCTTGGTTTCATCTGGTGAAATGAGGCTGCCTTCTCCTCCAAGCTTGAGCTCCAGCAGGAGGCTCCCTTCTTCAGACCAAGGGTGTCCCCAAGTACCTGGCATTACATTGTGTGTGAGTCTGAGAGGTGGAGAATACCCAGTCTGTGGTGGGTATGCCCTTGCGAGGCAGCAGTAAACAGGTCTGGTTCCAGTTCTCACAATACTCTTAGTCACTGAAGGTGGCCTAATTGTCCTTACAGAGTAGCCGTGGTGCACATGGGGTAGTTTTACTCATAGAGGGCTGGACATCCTGACTCTGTCCCATACCACCTTCTTTGTTTGGTCTCTACACCTCCCCACTGCATTGTGACTTGTAGAAATCCTATAAAGGCCAAACTCTGGCTTGCATCTACCCTAGGATATCTCCAGACCTGGTTTCAGAACTGGCGAGATTGCAGCCAGAGAGCAGCCCAGCAGAGAGCCCAGCTGGAGAGAGCAGCCCAGCATCACCGACGGCAGCTGCTGCTAAAGGGGATGGCATGGTGGAAGGTGTTCCATCTGGGGTGTGTCAGGAAAAAGGTGAGGCAGGTGGCAGCAGCTGTCAAGTTTCCCCCACGTGGCAGGCAATGTTCAAGACAAGGGACCACCTCTCGAGAAGGAACTCTCTAGATGGAAGTCAAGGCAGCTGCCTGAGTGCTGGGTTGTATGGGATCCTGTCTGGTCATTTAGTGGAGGCTGCTGACCTCGGAATTGGATCTCCCTTGGGGAAAAGATGGCTCAGAAGAGAAACCTAGTTCACCTTCACCTTGGCTTGTCAAGAGATGGGGACCCTACCAAGTTATCTGGACACCCCCCTTCTTACAGGAGTCTTGAGATCACCCAGGACTCCTGGCAATGGGAGGAAGTTGGCCTGGGCTAGGCACTGGGCCCGAACCCAGGAGTGGGATACTTGACTCCCTGTATACTTGCTCTCTCCCCAGCTTCTGCAGATGCAGAGTGCCCAGCTCCTGGTGCAGAGACTCAGCAGGGCCTGCTTCTGCTGGTGGAAACAGCAGGTAGGAGGCAGCAACGATACCTCTTCCGGCATCCCTCAGTCCATGTCTCTAGTTGTCTTTTATCTGGCCTTTGTCCCAGTGCTCCCTTCCTCTATCCCTCCAGTCATTTCCTAGCACCATCAGCTTCCTTCCATCTGCAGTTTGTAGAAAGCCAGTCACTTCAAGACCAGGTGTTTCTTATAGTATCATAATAAACACATTGGTGTAATGTCCAGAAATTAACTCGAATGGCATTTTAAGTCTTGGTTAAGGCTTTGATAAAGAGTCGGAGGAGTTGCACTCATTCTATACAACAAAACCCCTCTCGAGTCCATGAGTCCCTCTTGCTCTCCCTGCTGGAAAGCCATCCCAGCCCTGCTCCCACCTCCCTCCACTACTCCTCCACAATTCCAGTATGCTTCCTTCATTTACCCCCTCTGAGAACCCTTTGCTTTCCTTCTTCCCTAGTTCATTCATTCATCTATAGATCATGTGTGTTGAGTACCTCATAATCAGGCCTGGGTTGGACCTTTCCTGGTAGAGGAATGGAAGCCTTGGTTACAGAGTGATGAGCAAGGCAGAGTGAAAATAGGGCCATGTGGTCAGGGTGGCCCCTTGAATAACCCAGTCTTTCTGGCCCATAGCTGGTGGCCAGGAGACGGGAACAGCAAAGTACAGCACGAGCCCTGTGGTTCTGGTCCTTCTCCCTACAAGCAAAGGTAACTGGGGTTCTTCATCTTGCTGTTCCATGGGTGGAGAGAGGGTGCCTGGGTCATGGGAGAGCCCTAAGAGGGAGGCCTGGTCCTCACCTGCTGCCCTCCCTGAAGACTTGGGCTGCCTGGCTGGGCTTTGTGGTGGAAAAGAGGAGGAAGAAGGTACGGCTGGAGCGGGCAGTGCAGGCCTACCACCAGCAGCTTCTCCAGGAGGGTGCCACACGGCTTCTGCGCTTCACAGGCAGCATGAAGGCCTCCCGGCAGCAGCTGCAGGCCCAGCAGCAGCTCCAGGTAGGTGTGGGGCTCCCTTCTTCTGGATAGTGGACAGGGCAGGGTAGAAGCTGATGAGAAGTTGTGTTGCAGGCAGCCCACAGTCTCCACCGTGCAGTCTGCCATTGTGCTAAGCTCTGGAAACAGAAGGCACTGGGCTCGGGCAAGGAGTCTCGACCCCCAGCACCCACCATAACCAGCAGGAGAGTAACATTTGCGGGTCCCCTTCTTGATTGCATCGCTGCTGGGGCTGGGGATGCATTCCTGGAGACCAAGAGGCTGCCAACTCAACCTCAGGGAGTCCTACGCAGCCTACCACTGGCTGCTGGGGAGCCCCACCTCCTGGAGCTGTGAGTGCCCACCCACACCTCTTCCTTCTCACACCATCTTGGGCAAAAGCTGGGATGTACAGGAGGGAGGAAACTGGGCTCTGGGAGGGTAAGGGATGAGCTAGTAATAGCCTTGTCGTAACCAAGTTTCCCTCCCTTCCATAATGATCCCACCCCTCCCAGGCTTCCAGACCCCCCCCCCTTTTTTTTCCTCAATAAATGGGTTTCCTGTTCCCTGGGACACCCTCCTTCTATCAGGCCTGCTAGTCTCCTCTCTTCTCTTATAGTAGGGAAACTGGTTCCATCAGAAACCTCGTTTTGTGACCTGGCACCTGCCCCTTGGCTATTTCCCTGGGTGGTATCCCCAAACTCTACACTCACACTTCCCCTTACTAAGGCAGTTGTCAACTCCCAGAGTGACCAGAGCTGCCTAAGAGCCTTGGTCTTGGTGGGGTGCACCTGGACCTGGGCCCCCATCCATGCTCCGTCCTCCTCTGCCCCACACTGACAGCCTGAGCATCTGAGGTATACCTCTTCTGATGTGGAGGAGCACCCATGTCACCAGGATTCCTGCACAAGCCAAAAGAGGTGCAGGTGAAACACAAAGCATGGGGATTCATAGGAATTACAAGAAGTTTACCAGGCCCAGGCCTACCCCACATACTGACCTCAGGCCAGAGCCTTGCCTTGTGTAACTTTCAGTCTCCTTGTAAACTGGAGAGGCTGCCCCCTGCCCCCCAGAGACCTCAGGCCCCTGGCAGCCCATTTGCCCAAGGTACAGACCCATGTTTCTTTCCAGCAATACTACCCGCTTGGGGAGGAAGCAACCCCGACGCCCACACTTCTTGCTGGAGCCCATTCAGAGCCAGAGGTCTTGGGGATGTGTCCCCCTCAGGGGGCAAGGGTAGGTTATATGGTTGTGGGCCACCCAGAGCAGCTGACACCTTCATCTGGGGCTTGTTTTGGAGGCCGTATGAGCCCCCTCTCCTTCCTGTTCTTCAGAGAAAGATTCCATGACCTGATCAGGTTCCTGCCTTCCCTCTGCTCAGGCCTGAGAAGCCTCAGGAACAGGGTCAAGATGGGGCCCAGGCTGCAGACCCTTCCCTGACGAGGCCTTTCCTGCCGGAGATCCTGCCTTGTGCCCCTGGCTCAAAGCTTCCCACTGTGGTAGGTCCAGGCCCAGAACTACTACTGCTGCCTCCTTCCTCCTTCATGCCCTATGGGGCAGAAGCATTGACCAGGGTGAGTCCATCACCAGACCATGTCACAGCTCCCATTCTTTGGTCTGGCCTTTGGTGCTCTTCTTGGTGCCCTTGTACTATAGCTGTAGCTGTACTCATTGTTTTTGGAACACACTAGCATGGAGGGGCACAGGGAGGGTCTATATATCTGCCAAGTGTAGGTATCTCTTCACTTCAGGTCCAAGGAACACAGCAGCCTGTCCGGGCCCGGTCCTTCAGAAGCTTCTGTCCTCAAAACAGGACAACTAAAATAATCCTGTGTGCAGGCCCACAGAGTGACCACAGATCCCATGGATCAGGCTGGCCATAGTGTAAAGTTTGGAATTTGGGAAGAGGAAGAAGTTTTTGAGGGCTCTAGCAGAGGTACCACATCTGTTTCTAACCTGGGCTCCCTCTGGTGCTGTGCGTTTGGGCTGCTGTGAGCTGTGATCCAGGTTGTGGTGGCCTGGATGCTGAAGCCAAACACTGGGGATGAAAAGATTCTCTGAGAAGCCAACTAGGCAGGACCTGATCTGCTGGATGTGAGAAGGAAGGTGAAGGACTTCAGATGACATAGGTTTCTGGCCTGAGTAACTTGGGGAGGGATGAGTTCTGAAAGAAGAAAAATAGGGTGGGGCCTGGTTTCTGGTGAAGCACCAAGAGTCACCAATTGAGCTTGTCAATTTGAGAGAAAGCAAGATTTGTCTGGTTTTCAGAAAAGAGGTCAGGGCCTGAGACCTGGATTGGAAGTCTCAGTGGAGGTTGAAAGTGAATCCCTGGGAACTACTGAGGTCACCTAGAAAGCAGAGAGTGGGGCAGAGAGCACCAGAGGGTATAGTGGAAGTGACAGTCTCAGAGTCAGGCCACCCAAGAAGCTGGTGCCCAAAGGCATAGGGTGGGTATGGAGCTACGTCCTGTGTGTGACCTTGGTGGGTCACAACCCTATGGCTGGGATGGAGGGTGGTGTTCCCTGACTGGCAGTGATAAAAGGGACAAGTCCATTCTTATAAGACAAGAGGGGGCATGGGAGGAAGTGGAGGCAGCTGCAGGTATGGGTGGAACAGAGGGAACAATTGTCTCTGACCACTGTTGTCACTGAAGTCCCAGTTTAGCAAGATCAGAAGTCCAGAACAAGGTGGGGATTGAAGGCCAAGCCAGGCTTGAAACAGCTGCTCCTGGTAATGCTAAGTGCCCTATACAAGAGGTGGCACCGTGGAGGTGTGGAGGTTGCCTATGGGACTTTTCCAACTATGTCAGGTCCAGCAGGCAGGGTCACCCCAACTCCTGTGGGGTAGAGTGGGCAGCAGGTAGTAAGACAGAGAGAAGAGGACTTGGTCAGCATCCTCCTTTCCTTTACAGGTGTCACAACAGCCCACCAACCCTGGGCTTAAGCCCCAGGGTTCTCCATCTCTGACCAGTGGCCTGGACTCCTACCTGCTCCCCCCTAGGGACTTCACAGGCATCAGTGCTCGGCCTGGGCTTGGTTCTGAAACTGCAGGTGAGTACCAGGGCCCTGCCAGGGCAGTGGCACTCACCTTGGACAGGCCACCTGTCCTGGTTCAAGAGAGAAAGATGGACAATAGCAAGCTTACTCTGTTGCTATAGGCCACAACATTGAGACTGAACTGGAGGAGATCCAGCAGCAATTACAGCACTACCAGAACACCAAGCAGAACCTTTGGTGAGGCCTGGGATGCACCCTTGAACCTGTCCTGGGAAGAGGTGTAGCCTGGGAAGGCAGAAGTTTCCATTTCCTGCCAGCCAGCTGCCAGGACCCATGAGTGGTAGGGGCAGGATCAGTGTGTGCTGTCAGGAGATGGCCTAACCTTGGGACAGAGGTCCTGTTTTCAGAGGGGGATGAGAAACTGCAAAACCCTGGTTGGGTTCTGCTTATCTAGTGGCTATGATGGTAAAGCTGATAAGGTATCAGAGGACAGATAGGCCTGGGTCTCACCTGCACATAATGGTTTGGGGACTGTCAACATGCAGCAGCTTCAGAAATGTGAGGAAAACAGACTGGTCCCCTTGTTCACAGCTCTGTACAGAGGAAGAGGAAGGAAGAGTGTTTTCACCTGGGCCCACCTGAGTTGCTGTTTGCTGTAAAAGGTTAAGACTGGGAGAGGAAAAACAGTGGCCTTACCAGGGCCTGCAGCTCAGGGAAGGGAGCCTTTCAAAAGTTTCTCCCTCCAACCCATATCCTCACATTAGAATTTGCTGATGACTCTGCCAGGGACCCAAACTGAAGCCAAGAGTGGTGGTGTAATCCCAGCTACTTGGGAGGCTGAGGCAGGAGGATCATAAGTTTGAGGCCAGCCCTGGCAACTTAGCAAGACCCTGCCTCCTCAAAAAAAAAAAAAAAAAAAAAGGGAGGGCATTGCTCAGTTGGCAAAATACCCCTGGGTTCAGTCCCCATAACCAGAGGAGAAAAACAAAAGACCCAAGCTGACAGGGTGTCCCCATCCTCAGGTCCTGCCAGAGACAAGCAAGCAGCTTGCGCAGGTGGCTGGAGCTGAGCCGGGAGGAGCCCAGGCCTGAGGACCACAATGAAGAGCAGCGAGTGCAGAAAGAACTGGAAGAGGTGAGGCTGTAGGCCAGTCCCAGGGACTGTTTCCTGGACTGTGCTTCCTCTCAGCTGGGCCTTTGCCTCCCTGCCCCCAGGTAGAACTACAGATCCAGACACTGGCCAAGGAGCTCCAGGCCCAGCGCCAACCCATCAGTACCTGCTTTGAGCGCATTCAGGCCCTGCGGCAAGCTCTGTGCTAGTAGGCACAGGAAGACAGGTGCCCTGCTGCAGGGGAGGCCTCAAGCCACCTTCAGGAACATAATGCAAAGCTACAATGAGTTTCAAACTTTATTTCAAAATGTCTTGCCATTAAATGAATTACTGTTCAGAAGTCTCCCACTTTTCATACAAAAATACTGTGCTACTGATACAGTTGAAAAAATTCAATGACTTCTCCTGCAGGAGAAATTCACAGCATCCCCAGGATCAACGTGAAACCTGGTTCTGTCCCCACCACTAGGCTCAAGGCCTGCAAAACTGTCACCTGGGACAGTTTTTTTTAAGTACTGACCCACCATACACCAACAGCCTTCAACACAGTCCTTGGAATAGCAGCAGCAATTTCTCCTACTTCCTGTAAGGCTGGATCTGGAGACAGGGACAGCAGCTCCTCCATCCCCAACTAGGCTTCTACCCACTGCCTGCCCCATTCATTCTGGCCACCAGGTGGGACAGTAATTGGTCTTGCCTGCTGCAAGGAAGCTCTGGAGGGTCACTCCTCAGGGCCTGTAAAGGTCTGTGTCATAGTCACCATCCTTGGAAGATCCTGGCAGAGTCCAGGGCAATGCATTTAGCCCCAAATGCAAAGATTTTGCTTTTCCATTAAACAGGGTAAGGCAGGTTTGGAAACTGGTTGTCATGAAGACCATGTGGTCTGCTCTGGGAGGGAGTGTGAGTCCACAGTCCATGCCAAAGGGGCCAACAAAACTTCCCAGTTAATTATGGGGAGGAACAGCTAGAGGGCATGTTTGCACTTACCATCTCCTAACAATATCCAAGACCAACTGAACACTCAACCAGGAGATGTAGAGTCTCTAGTTTATACAGTATTTTAAAAGATCCAAATGTGAGGTCGTCCACACCTATACTTTTTCTCTGTAGGGTAGGTCTCAGGCATGACAGGGGCCCTGGCTGCCTCATGAGAAGGATCCAGAATCTCTTGTCTGCACCTCTGGGACAGGCAGGAGCAAATCATTCAGGTTCTACTGGTTCAACCCTCCCACACACACCTGTGATTCCCTTGCCTGGAAACCCCTGGGGGCTTCTATGAAAGACCCTCATGTTCCTGCGTGAAAGATCCCTTGGCAGTCATAGGCAGGAGGAAGAGCTAGAGGGAGCCCAGTGCCTCCCCAAAGCGGATCTTCTGCCCTGCTTTCAGCCTGAAATTGAAGTCCTTGGGGGCCTCGAAGATGAGCACAATGGTGGAGCCCAAGTTGAATTCGCCCAGGTGCTCACCCTTGCGCATAGGGACTCCCTCCTTGTTGGCGTGGGTCACAAAGCTGAAGTCGTTGTAAGAGCCCTTGCTGTACCTTGGGCTGTTTGTGTGCAGGTCCTGGGGAGGAGGAATGGGGCAGGGGTTGGAGGGGGCCCAGGAGTAAGGAGTGCCACCCCTGTCTGTGTTTGGAATCCTATTGCTCATTCTCACCACCATCCAGCCCAGCTCAGGAAGGGTGATAGGGACAACATATCAGGGTTGGGGAGCTTGGTCCAACCAGATCACACCAACAGTCCTGACACCTGCTATGAACTGGGGCTAAAAGGGACATGGAGAAATCAGACCCAATTGTTCTCCCAGCAGGAATGGTGCAAGGCCAGCAGCCTTAGGGAGTCAGACAAACCCAAAAAAGCAGCCCCTGGGCAGATGGTCACCAGATTCTCTCTTCAGGCCAGCTCTGCTTAAACAGGGTGGGCACATTGCCACGTGCTCAACTCTCAGTCTGTGTGACCCGCCCTAAGCTCAATATTCCTATTTCCTCCTCACTCTCACTTCAACCATGGTTCCTGGCAAAAGTAAAGGACCAGGCAGAAAGGTTAATTTCCTATATTTCTCCCAGCCACTTCCAGACAGAGGAATAAGGCAGCAAAGAGGGTGGGAGGAAAGAAGAAAAAAGAGGTCTTAGCTGACAGGGGTACCCCTCAGAGTAGTTGCTTAGCATAGCCATGCCTGGTTCTAGCTCTCCTACAAGCAAGGCCCTCCTAAAATTTCAGGCCCTGTGGATTTTGGCAGGGCCTGGGCTCTGCTTACCCTGTCAAAGTAGATGCGGATAGAGCCCACGTTGGTGGCCCCCACAGCTGTCAGAGAGAAGAAGCCGTGTTTCCAATCTCCTGTCAGGACCACTCGCTCATTGTGGCAGAAAAGCTCTTTGATCCAGCGGGCCATGCCAGGGTTCACTGACATCAGAGAGCCTGTGGGGGCAGGGAACGTGATACTCCCTCCCCAGAGCCTGGTATGTCTACCCCAGGATGGCCTAAGACCCAGAGGAACTCATGGTCTGTTGCCCCAGTGTCATCCCAAATGCAGACCAGGCTTCCAGAATCCCCTGCCCATGCCCAGCCAGCCTTAAGTGGTCAACTCTTGGTCTGAATGACCCCAGCCTGGAGCCTGGTCGCCTGACACTAAAAAAGTGAGGGCCTCTGCATGAAGTCCACAGAGGCAGCTCCCACCCAAAAGCCAGTCCTGTGTCTACCTGGGAAGTGACGCCGATGGGAGACAGTCCAGTCAGTGGGGGAATGGAAGCAGTGGTAGTCCCCAGGGGCCAGGTATATGACACAGTGGTAGAGCTCATTCCCTTCCCTGGTGACTAGCTGATTCCTGAAGGAATCACATGAGGCGGCTGTGGGGTAAGGCAGAAAAGAAGGTCAGACTCTGAGGCCAGCTCCAGGTACCACCCAGCTCATGATGAGAACCCAGTATGACATGTGTGCAGCCTGAACATGGACCCCAAGGGCCTTGAAGCTTTGGTCAGAGGGATTCCTGGCCCAATATGCCAGCATGCCACCCCATAGCCTCCCAAGCCTCTGGTGTCTGTCCCAGCCCCAACAGGCCAGTGACCCACCTGGGGGGAAAGGCAGGTCCTCCATGTAGGTGCGAGGGCCCAGGAATGATTCCAGGGAGTAAGTGACCCCCTTCACCTGCTCCACCTCACAGTTCTTCACCTGCCCGAAGTTGAGGATCTTACCATCTGATGGGCTGATCTGGAGAGGCCAGAAGAGGATTGCTGCTGGAAGGGGAGAGTGCCTCCCCTAGCTGACACCACTCCTCATCATGTGTTAAGAACCCACGGCCCCACCCTCTGGATATGCTGGACAAATGAGTTTTACAGGGCAGGTGGGGGAAGCCTCCCAGAGGCCACAGCTAGTGGGGGCTGGAATCTATATCCCATAGATATAGATTCCATTTTCTGAAGGAGGAGGAAGTATGAGTTAGGCCTTACCACACTGTGCAGCCCGGAGACCGGCCGAGCCTGCGGCTTCAGCTTGCGCCGAAAGAATTCACTGAGGTTGCGGTAGTGGTGCAGGTCCTCCACAGCAGCCTCCTTCATGTTCACCCCGAAGGTCCAGATGTATAGGCTGTAGACAGGCCTACGAAGCCAGTGCGGCAGCTCCACCTGGTTAAGGCGACCCCAGGCCCGTGACAGCAAACGTGTTGGCACTGACTTGTACAGGGCCACCTGCAGGCCACAGGGCAGAGAGCTGAGTTGACCACACTCCAAAGAGCCTGAGTGTTGTCATCAGCCCCAACCACAGGAGAGAACTTGAACTGACAGAGGCCACTGAGGGAGGCCTAATTGCCTGGGGCTGATTTTTATGATGTGGCTGTGTCACTAGGAACCAGACTGTACTTGTCAAATATTCTCATAGACCGAGGACAGGATGTACAGATAGCTCAGGTCACTTTAATCACTTCATGCACAGGTCAAAGAGTAACTGTCTTAGTCCTAGAAAGGTAGACTGGTCCACATAGTCCCAATTCTTAAAAATAGGAGGTGGGGTGTCAGGGGTGGCTCATGCTTATAATTCCAGTGACTCTGGATGCTGAGGCAGGAGGATCCCCAGTTTGAGGCCAGCCTCAGCAACTTAAGAGAGGCCCTAAACAACTTAGTGAGATCCAGTCTCAAAATCAAAAAGGGCTGGTGGGGATGTGGCTTGGTGGTTAAGCATCCCTAGATTCAATACCCAGTACCAAAAAAACAAAAAACAAAAACAGGAAAGGTAAAGGTAAAGAAAATGGGAGACGGGGTACCTGGCAGTAACCTGAGAAAGACTGGCAGGAGGCAATAAGCATTTGCTTTTGGCCCAAAACACTGCCCGAATCACAGCCCACTTGAGAAGGAGCAAAGGGCTCCCAGGAGCATGGATAGATATATAGCCCAAAGTGTACACCTTCTTGTCTTAAAAGGAAGAAGACATTTTCAGATGGATCTGCTATATCACTGTCATTGTGGCCCTACCCTGCGGGTCTAGCCAGCACTCAAGATGGCCTGTCCTGCTGCCTACACCTGTGGTCTCCCAGGAGGCAGAGGGGAATTATCCTTTGGGGCCCCTCTGTTGGTCCTTCCAGCTTAGAGCACCAGAAGACAGGAACCAGTCCCACATACTGAGGCCCCAAAGCCCTCCTGCAGAGCCAGGTAGCCTCTTAAACTTAAGGGGCCACTGCCCTAGGGGAAACTGCCTCTGACTGGTGCTACTACTTGTCTGGATACAACTAGGCAGCAAAGTGTAAAGTCAGTTTTACCAACTTTTTTTTTGAACCAGGGATTGAACTCAGGGGCACTCGGCCACTGACCCACATCTCCAGCCCTATTTTGTATTTTATTTAGAGACAAGGTCTCACTGAGTTGCTCAGTGCCTTGCCCGTGCTGAGGCTGGCTTTGAACTCACGATCCTCCTGCCTCAGCCTCCCAAGTGCTGGGATTACAGGCGTGTGCCACCATGCCTGGCTAGTTTTACCAACTTTTAATACCTTTATGAGATAGTGAATTATTGGCTCCCTGAGATTAGTCTTTCCCCTGGGTTGCTGTGATGCCAGGCTATTCTCTGCAACAGGCTGGAGTCTGGTTTAATGTCCAGTGCACTGTAGCACCCTCAAGCTTTCATGTTGCCCACCCAGGCTGTCAAGGGATTCCTCCTTGAGATTGGTCTACCAGGGATTCGTTAGGGAGTCCTACATAGGGCAGGCACCTGTACAGCCTTCCAGTTCCTCAAGTGTGCCTTTATACTAATGGGCCCAAACAGGCTCCAGCTTTCCTGAACTACCCTCCAATATCTAGACTCTTCCTAAAAATTGCTGTCAGTTTGAAAGTCAGACAGAGACACTACTTTCTGACTGCCCAGTCTAAGTTCCTTCCACAACCAGAGCTCCCCAATAGCACCAATGAGGCAGGCAAGGATAGCAGGCAGTCGACAGTGAGTGCTCAGTTATCTTACTGCAGTCCACATGGCCATTGGCTAACCTGACCTTTTCAAAAGTTGCCTTCGCTTTCCCAATGAAATTTCCCAAACCGCCCCGCAAGGGTACAACCATGCTTCTACTTCTGACAACTGGTCCCCTTGTTCTCCCCCGTACCCCAGTCTCAGGCCACCCGGGGTAGGGGTGGGGCCACAGAGGCCTTTGCACACTTACCCTGCTCACAGGCCTCCATCCCACCCGGCTGAGTGGCCTGAGGGCACCAAAGGGCAGGAGATAGTAGAGGACAGTCAAGGGCCAGGAGCGCAGTTTCAGGGCGGGTCTGGACATGCAGGTCAGCTGGCCTAGCCTCCTCCGCAGGGCCAGCTGGGGGAAGTGCAACCTGCAGGGCACATGTCCATGCAGAGTCAGAAGCTGGGGTCTCAGAGGGTCCCAGGAATGGCCCCCCTCGATCACTGCCAATCCTATTCCCTCAGCAAGCTGTCTCTCCATGGAGCAGTAGAGTCCAACAGGCATTGCAATGCCCCCTTGGGGACCTGGAAAGCACTATATATCAGATTCATTTCCCAGTCTTTTCCCACCTGCCAGCTGGCTGAGGACTAGGAATGGGAAGCTGTAGGATGGAGGAGGGTTAGGCCCAATTCCTGGGTATCTGAGAAGACTGACTGGATTCTGAGCTTGGGAATGGCTCCAAAGAGAACCCGTAGGGCCCAAAATAGGGAAGGGAGGTAGAAGGCCTGCCTCAGCCCTGCCCACACAAGGGCCAGAAGTATAGAGTTAATCAGCAGACCAGTGCATAGTGCTATGCCCTGGTCAGCTAGGTGACCGGTCGCAGAGTCTTTTGCTACCATCCTGTTGCAGACCTGGGAAAATCTCTTCATGGCTCCAGGCCTCTTGCTTCCTCATCTACTAAATTAGAAGAACTGGGCCAGACAAGATGTAAAGCTGTGGCTCCATCAGCCTGCATGGTCTTTTCTCTAGCAGGTCAGGTTCTCCAAAACCCATCCACAGCTTTATAGCGAGAATCTCACCCCAAGTTCAAAGTCACCTTCCCACTCTGCAAGTCACACAAATGACCCAGGTCCCTCCTTTCAGCAAATTTGTGTGGTGGATATACTCTCCCCAGTGTATCTACCAGCACATATTTGGCACAGGCTTAGCTTCGCAGTAGTTGCAGTGGCTGGAATGGGCTCTTCAACAAAGAACTCTGGGCTGCTTAGTTGCCACAAAGTCCCCTTGTCACATACATACCGAGGCCCTAGAAAATACTCCTGAGCTTGCAGTGTAGCCTTCAGGAGACCACACTGCCACCCACTCTGAAAATAATCCCAGGCCTTAGTTTCTTCATCCGCAAAAGGACTGCATTCAACAGGACAATCTAAGGCTGCCACCTCTGACTGCGTGCTCTCAAGAGAAGCTGCTTTCTCTGTCACCCAGGTGCTGAGCAAACCAAGGAACAAAGAGGTATCTCAGCTGAGAGTAAGAGCAGGACAAATGGAGACCTAAGCCAAGGGGCAGGCCCTTAGTTCAATCAGGGAAGACAGAAGAAGGCAAGGCTCCAGTCTCTGCAGGCAGCTTGTGTCCCCACAGCTCATCTGATGTCCTGCTTTCTCGCTCTCTCCCATTCCACTATGGACAGTTTTTTCCATTATGCTTTTTAAAAGTCTAGGGAGGTGGCAGGGGCCAAGCAAAGACAAACAAATCACCGCTCTCCCACAGGGCTCCCCCTCCCTGCTCACTGCAGAAGAGCAGAGACCAATCCTGGAAGAGCTATAGGGAAGCCCTTTTTCTCAGGCATCTCTGAGTAACTAATTCCAAAGCCAGGTGATTGCTTTTCCCACCCCGACCCCCAACCACCTCTGCGCTCTCCTCAAAGCCCTAACCACAGGTACCTGAAGCGGGCTCTCCTACTCAGTGCGCTCAGGCCCCCCTCGCTGGGTCCCACAAGCTGTGGGGGCTGGCCCCCAGGCCCCGTGCTGCCACCTCCACTTCGGGGCCGTTGGACATGAACTCTGACCTTCCGGAGGCTGTGGCGGGGCACAGTGGGGTTAGGACGCGTTGGGCAGCATCTCACCATTTCGCTGCTGCTTGGAGCTCTGGTCCTCGCCGCGCCTCTGACTGACACATCGTGGGCAGGCACAGGGAGGGCGGTGCAAGGCTCTCTGCGCTCACTCGCTCGCCTTTGTTTTTCCTCTTTCCTCCCCTTCCCCCCGCGCCAGAGAATCTCCTGTGCCGTCACTGCTCCAGGGGCACTGATGGCTGGTGGCACAGCTTCCCCACTTGGTTCAGTCTCCGCTCACAGGGCACAGGTTAGAGGGTCAGGGCTATTGCAAACAGACAAGCACTGGTCACACCTGCTCAGGCTTCTGCCCAGAGCAGAAGCCCCTGTACTCGGCCCACTCAGTCCCCCAGGTATGGCCACCTGTCTGGTCCCTCCTGCCCTGAGCTGAGCCAGTCTGCCCAGCTCACCCACTCCCTTAGCTCTGCCAGGAGGGCAGAAGGTATGCAATTCCCTGGGGCCCCATGCTCCAGCGAACCATGGTGGAGAGGGGACCAGAGGCTGCCAGGGCTTCCAGGCACCACTGAGCCCCAAGAGCACAGGTGGGAATCTGAGCCCTGAGCTCCTGGCTGAGTCTCCTCCCTCACCAAGACCTGACCCATTTTTTGATTCAGGTTACAAAGTAGCATCTAAAGAACAAAAGAAGCAGGCAGCAGGCAAAGTACCATGGTAACAACCTAAGCATCTGTCTGCTCTGGCTCTCTCCTCACCCCGCTAAATCTCAGAGCCCCCAATACCTATTGTCATCCTATCCAAGTCTCTTCAGAAACTGTGCACCTGGGTGGCTTCAGGGAAAACCAACCTGGAGTTGGGAAGTGTCCAGGACTGAAGCTCAAACCACTGGCCCTGCTTTCCATCTTTGCTTCAGAAAAGCACTTTGGCCAGGCCCCTCCCTGGCTATCTACAGAACACACCCCACCTGAACAAACCCTTCCCACTACACAGATAACAGGACTAGAAAAGCAAACATTCCACAGCTGTTGCCATCTCAGCACAGGGCAATTAAGGTGCTCAAAGTCCCAGGGAGGTGGGCTGACAGGGGCCATGGGGAGACATGGGCTGACATGGGCTGACATGGGCTGACTGGGAGCCCACTTTGTCTCACCCCCAATCTCAGTCTCAGCCCTGGAAGGAAGCAGGCTCCTGTCACCATCTTTGAATGAAAGAATGCAGACTCCAAGAGCTCCTACATAAAGCAGAGAAGAGACCCAAGCAAGGACCAGCTCGCACGGCCTGTGGAGAGGCCCTAACTCAGATGTCACTCTATCCACACAAGGATGAATGTGTGCTGCTCTAGCAAGCCCACCTCAGCCACAGGCATAAAAATTCCATTTCTGGCCACCTGCCCACAAGAACCACAGAATTTTCTGATATGCTAGTGTCCTCTGGGAGGTGGGACAAGGCACCTAAGGTCTGGACATAGAATGGGTTTCTCCTCCTGATGAAACAAAAGGTGAGGCCTGGCCCACTCCCAGCCCCACTCCAGCAGTACTTTTCTCCCCAAGACCCACACTTGAGTGGGAGGGAGAGCTTATTGTAGGCTGGGCCAGACCTCACCAGCAAACCGATGTACCTAAGTTTCCTCCCTGGAGAGATGCTAGCACCAGATGAACACAAACCTGGGAGCCCCATCCTGTCCCAAGGACTAGGCCCAGGGCTCCATGGACACCCCTGCTTCTGCCTCAGGCTCACGTAAGCCTCCCACTAACATTCCCATCCACAATGGTCAGGTCACTTCAATTATCCTGCCAAGGAAATGAGCATACAAGCACCCTCCCTGGCTCACCAAGCTTTAAACTGGACAGGGAAACAGGCCGAGGTGATGGGCAGTTGGTATGAGAGTGGTGCCTAGATCCACAGAGGCGGCTCCTTCCCTTCTCTGTGAAGTGCAGGCTAAGAGCAGAGTAGCTGAGTTCACACCCAGGATTCATGGGGAAGTAAGTGTGGCCTTGTGTAATGGGAGGAGAGGAGGGAACCCAGAAGTCTCAGCCTCTTGCCAAGTTTTCCTCACTGTCCTACCACATGGGATGCTAACCATGGCAGCACAGAACATGTCAGCAAGGCACAAGCAAGCAAACTAAATCTGGCCAAAACCTATAGGTTCTCAGACTCCTGTAGGAACCTTCATTTCATTCTATCACAGCTCTGGAGGACCAGTCAGGCCTCCCCATCCAGGATGCCCAAGACTGCAGACCTGCGAAGCCAGGAGTCTGGTCAGGCTGAATGGCCCACCTAAGTGAAACAGGCCCATGCTCCTCCTACTACAGTGCAGGAAGCTCAAGAAGAACAGCACGAGGAGAGACATTCTTACCTGTTGAGACACTAAAAGCTGCCCAAGAGTCCAGGTACCAAATCTACACTTGCCCACCACCAGGGACAGGATAGGCAGGAGGTCCTTGTCTTAATCACTATTCTATCTCCTCTTCTAAAATGGGACAATGAAGGGCTGGGGATATGGCTCAGTTGGTAGAGTGCTTGTCTTGCAAGCACAAGGCCCTTGGTTCAATCCCCAGCACCATGGGAGCAAAATAAACTTATTTGTCCCCCAAGAAACAGGCTAGGTACTGTCTGTACAACCTATCACTGCCTTCTGCCTCCCCACCTCCCAAGGAAGAGCTACTTTTTGGCCAGCAGTGTTTCCAGCCTCCCCATTTAAGAGTCCCACTTGCCCACTACCTGTGACAGCCCTTGGACCCCAAGCCAGAGACTTCACCCTCTCTGGCCCCTGAGTGCTTAGGCCCAGGATGAGGAATTGCACAAGGAGGGAGCCCTGAGATAGGGAAGTCCTGACACCTTCCTTCCCTTCTGAGAGTTAAGCACTTTCTGTGGAGGTGAGTTTCTGACTGTGATGAGTGGAACTTTAAAGTATTACATAGCCTAAGGGCCAGTCACTTAGAATGTAAGAACTCAGAGGGCTTTGTGGTAGGCCACAATCTGGTCACTGTAATCCTGGTTGTTCCCCTCCCCCAATTTACTCCAAGAGCTGCAGAAGGCCAGGACAAGTCACAGGTGCTCTCTGGGTCTCAGTTTTTTCATCTCAGAAATGGGAAGGAAAGAAACTCTCACACACTTCCCTTGAGGCTCAGAGCATAGCTGCAACTATGGACTACAGCAACTGCTCAGAGACCTCACTCCTACCCTTACTCTCTGGCTTCTGACAGCTCGACTATAGCTCCAGAAAAGCAAATTCCCACTCTGGGAGGTCAAAGGTTTGTAGAGGGCAAGCAGGAGCTTAGACAGTAGTTCATAAAGGGAACCCAAATGGGGTAGGAAGTGATGCAACCATGTTGGGGTAGGGGGTTAGCTGTCAGGACATGTCCTGAGGGCATATACCTGAGCAGCACTGCCATGTCTCCATCCACCCCTCACTGCCTCCCCACTCCCCAGTAGAATGGAACATTCCAACTGAAGTTGGTGGAACGGCCCAGGCCAGTTAGCAGTTACTGTGGGCATGGGTGGGAGAATGTGGGCATTACATGGAAATGTGCACATGTGGGACTGGGTGGTATAGATGTGCACTACTGTTCCTGATCTGGTTAGCTCAGACTTTGGTGGATTCCAATTTGAGGCCTGGGTTGGAAGGGCAGGCAGTGAGGCGGATGGAAATGCCAGTCAACCATCCCACAAAAAGCTCTCCCTGACCACATGGGGCTTTGCAGTTCCAGCAGTCCGGCTGGAGACACCCTGAGAATTGGCTCCTGCTCCATGGTGGAAATCTCCCTGGGTGCCAGGGTCATTCCCTCCTAAAGCCTCAGGAGAAACCTCCAGTGCTGCAAATGACTTGTTTACCACATATCTACCCGCCTACTTTCTGTACACTCCTTTACCCTGGAGACCAGGTACCACTTCTTCCCCAGCTCATGCCAGATGAGTTGTGTCCAGTGGGGTACCAACCCCTCCTCTCTCACATTCCAGAGCTAGATGTGTACAAAACTTCACAAGTATAGGGGATGGGAAAATGGATTCTCCTTGGACAAAAGGGTGAGTCATCTTGGAAAGTCATGGGCAAGAGAAGAAGGGGGCAAAGAGAAGGACCCAGAGGCACCTGTTATTAAGAGTCAGTGGCCTAGGGGGCTCAAGGAAGGGGAAGGGGTAGAAGTTGGGTCTTCTTTAATCTCCCAAAGAAAAGGAACTCCTATGGCACTTGTGAGGAACAAGGCTCTGAAAAAAGGCAGCATAATACCTGCTTCTCTGGCCCTTGAATGGTGACATGGTGACAAGTCTCAACAACTCTGGGCCCTTTTGAGGAACAGGGCAGCTTCCCTCTTCCTCAGGTACCCAGTGCCCCAGTCCTATGAGGCAGAACGGAGGAAATGTACCAGGGCACCAGAGTTGTCCTGCCTGCACTCAGCAGACACTTGCCAGCATTTCCCTCACTTCCTGCCCCGAAGCTACAGGCAGGAGATATCACAGGATGTAGAGGAAGTGAGCTCATGCAGCCTGGGCCCCCGTGACCTGCCTGGGGGACAGGAAGAGGCCACAACTTGATCAAGACTATCTGGACAAGGTCCTCAGGCCTACAGGGCTCCATCTTTTACAGAAACTAGAGCCAACTGGCAGCCCCGAAAGTGCTAGAAAGGCACTCTCCCACCCGGTAGGAAGCAGTCATCAGAGCTGGCCAGGGCAGGGTGGGGCACGTCCCTGAGAAGCTGCTCGCTCCTTGTGCGTGGGAGTCTTGTGGCTCCCAGGGCTGGTCACCTGCAAGTCACCTGTGGCTCCTGTGGGCTCACTGGCAAGAGGGTACCGCTCCGGCTTCTAGGCTCTGGCCTCTGACTGGCTCCAACTCCGCTCAGAAGCCTCAGGGCAGGAGGGGGCTCAAGTTCCAGCCACTCAGGCTGCCAGGGGGCGGGCACAAGAGGAGTGACACCAGACACTGTTAAAGCTGCCACTCCCTCCGAGTTTCAACCAGGGCCCAGGGAGTCCTGAGGGCCCCTTTAAGAGGAGGAGCTGCAACCTGGGGAAAAGGGGAAGAGGGGGCCTAGCCCTGCTGGGTCTAGTCACAGTTGTTGCCCCTTCTCATGCCTTGGCCTAAGAGGGTGGGACTGGGCTGGTGATCCGAGAATAACTCCTCAGACCGGGAGACCCTGTCCTCAGCCTGTGATTGGCTTCCTGATCTGTGCCTCCCTTACCACTTCCCCCACAACCTCGCTAGGCCTACATACTGACCTCACGGAGGACCAGTTTTTTCACTGGACTGATCAGAAAGTCACCTCCAGCCACCCTTTCTAACCCTGGAAGCTTCGAGGAAGATGTGAAAAGTCCCTGCTTCTTCTGATGTCTGATCCTGAAGAGCCAAGGCTGCCCCTACTTGTCCCCTTGTTCTCCAGGCCTGTACACCCCTGCTGGACAAAACACCCAGATCCAAAAAGGGATGCAGATGTCTGAAAAAGGTCCACCCACTGGCAGCTCAGAAGACCCATGGAGCTTTTCCCTGGTGGGATGAATATCCGTGGGATGTCATTCTACCCCAATGGATCTGAGGGCCCCAGTGTGCAGAGCACAGTGTCAGCAGGCCAACTATCCCCATACCCACAGGATACCCAGCATATACTCAGTCAACACAAGATGGAATGAACCAGCTTAACATTTTTTTAGGGAACAGGAAGGTCTCTGGGGGTTACCATCCAACCAAAGTAGTTTCATTTGTGTCTGTGCAGTCATCTCAAAAATGGTCAGATGGCCTCGGGGACTCAGTATTTTCACTCTGGGCTACTGAACAAGAATACAACTCCAGCCCTTTCTGACCACTGAGAATTTCATTTCTTAAACAACTAACATTAGGAACAGGATGAGAACACCTACAGGGTTTGTGGAGAGATGGGAAAGATGGGACAAGGCTTCCTGGAACAGGACACAATGACATTGTGCAGACACAGCCCCACACACCTGTCCTCCTCACCTAGATTCAACCTGGCCAAGTGCTGCATAAATCACAGGCCAGGGCCACAGGAGAAGTGGGACAGACATGCAGGGAGCCACCAACAAGGACCTCCATAACATTCTGCACGTACAAAGCACCAACGGGAATTGGTAGGCTGGTGAGCATAACATAGTTCCAGCCCTAAGGAGCCACAGGTTTTGGTACAGGGCTGGTGAATACCTTACACACAAGCTGCCTCTCCTGTTTCCCTGGCCTGGGCCAACAGTAAATACCACATTCAACCTTCTCTGAGACCCAGTGAGACCCAGACCCCTTCTCATCTCTGAGCTCCAGTTAAATATGGGATAAAAAGGAATTGGGCACAGAAAGATACTGACATAGGATCCTAGCACCACCAAATTCCAGGACTGGAAAGATCTGACTTCCCAAATCCTCCGGTACTTGCAGGTCAGAAAGCCTAAGTACAGAATGGAACCAAGCCCAAGTAAGACAAGAAAAAGGACTGTGGATCAAAAGCTCTGCGTACACTTGGCCCCGCTTTTTGCTGAGCAATCTCTCCCCTGTAAAGAGGCCAACTGAACTGGACTGTGTCCATTGGTGTACCTTTTCGACCAGTTAAGACTCTAAGATATTTAGAAAATCTATAAACCAGCCTTCCAGTCTGCTCAGATATCAGTCCTCCTCCCACCTTCCAACCAGACCCCCAATACCTATCTTTTTAGCAGGGAAATGCTTTCTGGATTTCAAACAATAGTTAACAAATGAATTTCTGGGAAAAAACACAAAAATTCCCTTGAAAGTTTATTTTCTCACACCTTGAAGGGAGTCCCTTCAGACCACTAAGTCCTTAATTTCCATTCTTCCCTAAGCAGGACTGACACCTAGTGCCACTGGAAGGCTCTGCAGACTCCAGGACCATTTGGTTGCCAGCACCTGTAGATGAAAGGTGGGGTTGAGGGATAGGAGATGATGCTCTCTGCTAGGCCCCTGCTGGATAAATATTATGTACTTACTACCCTGTGCCAGGGGCTGAAAGGTGGCTGAGGGACTGGCAGGTGCTCTCTCAGCTAATTCTAATTCTCTGGGTACCAGGAAAGGTCCTTCCAGGAATACTAGTGATGGTTGGTATCTGAGGCTAGCACAGGAACCACAGGAAGGTCATCAGCCTCTGAGATGGACAGGTGAGAACCCAGATAAGAATGAATATTATCCCAGTCCTTCACAATACTCTCCCCTTGTTCAGGAATGTTTTCTGGCAGCCCTACTAGACTGTGCAACATCTAGGATGCCCCCTGGCCCATGCAGAGCCCTTCTAGCAGCTCCTTGAGGGCCCCGTGCAGGTACCATTCAGGGTGGCCTACAGGGGGATAAAGAAAAAGTGATTTTAGGTGGAGCAAGCCTAGTAGAAAGCTTCCCTCAGGAAGCTGACAATTTGCCCATTTTAAATGTCTATGGTTGTTTTCTCAACACCTATCAGGTATGAAGTAAAAAGGTACCTACTAAATCTTTACTCTGCCTGTGCAGGACCAGGTAATTACACACATATTCTCATTTAACAACTGTATGCAGGAGCTAACAGTAGCTTTTCTTTTTTTTTAAACAGATGAGAATAATAAAGCTATATAGTATTTATATAAAGTTTAACAATGTACAGAACATGTCCAATGCTGTTCATGGTCATATACACATGGCACAGAGGAGTATTCTGTGCTCAGGCCAATGGGGATCCAAGAGGGGGACTGGAAGGAGAACAAGGCACTTCCCAGCATTTTATCTCACTACTTAAGATGGATGGTGACAGAATGGATGGGCTGATCTGTCTTTACTCCTTTTCATAAACTGGAAATATTGCAGCACACTTTTTGTTTGTTTGTTTGTTTGTTTGTTTATTTATTTATTTATTTATTTATTGAGGTGCTGGGGATTGAACCCAGGGCCTTGTGCAGCAAGTATTCTATCACTGAAATTTTATCCCTAGCCCCTCTTTTTATTTTATTTTGAGACAGGGTCTCACTAAATTGCCAAGACTGACTTCAAACTTGCCATATTTCTGCCTCAGCCTCATGAGTAGCTAAGATTACAGGCACCCAGTCATCCATTTTTTTTTTTTTTAATTCTAAACTGAGGTTGGAAATAAGGAAGTGGGTCTAATGCATGAGTGAGTATCCTCAGTCAGTCAAGCTACTCCCTGACTGGCTTATCTTCTACACAGCTGCTTCCCCAGTACCTTGGACTTCCTCATAAAATCCCACAACCAGGCCAAAAATGAACAACCAAATTTGTTGCCTCATTTGTACACTCAGATGCATGTTAAAAGTATTTAGGGGTGAGGTTTCACAATGTTTGCGTTTTTTTGTTTTTTGTTTTTTTGGTAGTGCTGGTGATAGAACCCAGGGCCTTGTGCATGCCAAGGCAAGCACCCCAGCAACTGAGCTATATTCCCAGCCCCTGTATTTTTTTTTTTTCATAAAGTCTGCTTTGTACTTTCAGAAGCTTCAGAAAAAAATAAAATATATACACATGGAAATAAGCAGATATAAAACATTAACAACTGTTCAATCGAGGTGGTACATATGCAGGTAACTTACTCTCTCAACTTTTCTATTCCAGCCGGGCGTGGTCGCAAACGCCTGTAATCCAAGCTACTTGGGAGGCTGAGTCAGGAGGATTGCAAGTTCAAAGCCAGCCTCAGCAACTTAGCGAGGCCCTAAGCAACTCAGTGAGACCCTGTCTCTAAATAAAATACAAAATAGGGCTGGGGATGTGGCTCAGTGGCCGAGTGTCCCTGAGTTCAATCCCTGGTTCAAAAACAAACAAACAAAAAAAAAACTTTTCTATTCCATTCAAATTGTTTACAATTTTAAAAGTTACAATTTAAAAATTTTAAACCACAGAAAAAACTGTATATTGTATTATCAGAGAATCCAAGACCACAATGTGTACATGGAAATTCTCCTGACCAAGGGGAGGAGGACACTTGGGGCCTGTTCTCAGTGTATTGCATAGCACCACTGTGGCTGCCTAAGTGCAAGAACTTAGGACTGAACTATAAACTGTTCATTTACTATCCACTCGGTCCAGATGCATTAAGTACCCTGCATGCCCAACTGTTTGTGGCTGACAGGAAAGGACAGCTGCCAACCAAGGCTGGCTTTGCAGCTGAAGTTTCTCACATTTTCCTGGAGTCATCTCCAGGTTTAGCAAGGCTTGGAGGAAAAGGAACTGAGATATGACTTGTGTTTCTGGTGGCCAGTGAGCATTCCCACTGGCTTCTTCCCTTGAATCCCCCTCACCCCATTCCCATCAGCCCAGCTTTCCCACCACAGGTGCTTCTTTTCTCTGATCCAGCAGTCACTAAAGAATGTCTCCCAACTCTGACATGGAGATCAAAGGGAGTTTGTCATCAGATTTTATCCTGTGTAGAACTCAGATCACCTAGAGGTTAACAGGAAACCCCAGGACTCACCACATTGCACATTGTTGTGCACAAAACCAACACACCTGACACATAATGTCACATAATAACTTGAGGTTTACAGACACTACAGACCTTGCACCCTTCTAATTAGGAAATACTTAGGAAGTTTTTCTGTTTCCCCTTTTTAAGGAAGTACATATTTGTTACTGAAAATTTCTCATGGACCCTAAACTTTTTTTATTTTGGAATAGGGTCTCACTATGTTGCCCAGATTGGCCTGAACTCTGAAGCTCAAGTGATCCTCCTGCTTCAGCCTTCCGAGCAGCTGGGACTGTAGGTGAGGACACTGTGCCCTAAACTGCTAACTATCATGTCTTAATATAACCCTGGTCTCAGGCCACTCTAAATGGGTCCCTCCTTTTAATTCATCTGTAGAACCCCATGAGAGTGACAGGGCTACTTCAGGATTAGCAGAATGAGAGCCTCATTTAAGTGCTTAGGTTCAGGCTCATAGCATTTGCTACTTTATTCCTGTGATGAGCATGGCCACAATTGGTGACAGAAGAACCTGAGAATCCTTCCCCTCTTTTACAGGGTAAAGAAGAAAGAGTGGAAGGTACCCTCCCCCCAAAAATCATCTTTATTATGAAAGCACAAATGCATTTTTGGGGGATAAAGTGTCTCTTTCCCCTCATCCAGCACATGCTATCTTAGTCCAGTGAAGTCTTCATTCCCAGAAGTTACAAGTTCTGGCTCAAATTTCTGTCTCAGAGTATTTGTAAAAATAATATGCAGCCTGAATGACAAGGAAGGAAGAATTCACACTCTTCTAGAAATAAGGTTTTCAGCCTCATTCAGACCAAGAGGCTACCCTGCCCTTGCAGCAAGGAAATGTAGGCTGGGCAAGGGCTGCACCTGGGGCCATGTCCCTCTGTCTTCCAAACTGGCTACGGGAGAGCCTGCTCTGTGACTATCCAGACAGAGATGTATTTCAGAAATTCGGTCCCTTGCCTCTGGCCTGCCAGAACCAAAGGATTAAGAGATACTGGGTAATGAAACTGACCAAATTATATTGTTATATTGTCTATATGTATGAATATGTGACAACAAATTCCACCACTATGTACAACAATAATGTATCAATTAAAAATGTGGGGGATGTAGCTCAGTGATAAAGTGCCCCTGGGTTCAATGGTTCAATACCTAATAGTATATAATAATGGGAGGAGGGGGGAGGGGTTCTTTTCTGATACTGAGGTCCACAGGGCAGAGGCAACATAAAGTAACTCAGGACTGCCTGACTAGTTCAGGCCCAAGGATGTGGGGTGGGTTCAAAGAATCCCTCACTAGTTAGAAGGTCTGGATGGCCACCCCTACTGCCAACCCTCTGCCCCATGGAAAACTCACCCTTGCCCCATCTAATTGCATGAAGTGGGGGAAGTGTCCACCAAATGCTATGAGGCACTGGGGGCCTGGGGTGGAGACAGACATGGAAGTAGAAAAATGCTCACTGGCTATGAAGCCCATGACTAGGAAATGGCAAAGCTGCCCCAGGAGATGCAAAATGGGCCCTAGGGTCCTAGGGAAGACCTGCATGCCCCTTTCTTCCCCATTAGCGATCTGACCTACCCTTTCTCAGAATCCAGTTCAGGTCCCAACTACCAGAATGTAAACAAGAACCAAATCCAAAGGTAAGATGGATATTTCAGTTAGATTTTTGTGATCAAAAGTAGGGGCACAGCAGTAGTTAAGTAGTTAAGTGCCTCCCGAAAAGGTCCATGTGGTAAATTAGGGTTAGTCCCAAGCATAGTGCTACTGGGAGGTGATGAAATCTTCAAGAGGGGGGGACTAGTGAGAGGTCTTTAGGTTCTTAGGGACATGATCCTTAAGGGGATAGTGGGAACCTAAACTCCTTCCTCTTCCCTTTACTCCATGACCATGAGGTGAGCAGTTCTGCTCTGCCAAGTGTTCTCAGCCATTGTCATCAGGCACCCCCTTGATGGCCTCAAAGCAATGGATTCAACTGATCATAAACTGGAGCTTCTAAAATTGTGAGCCAAAATAAACCTTTTCTCATATAAATTATCTCAGGCATTTGTCACAGTGATGGAAAGCTGACTAACACACTGAGAAGATCAAGAAACAACTTTTAAGCATGATTTCAAGTTACCCCTCTAGCCATAGAATTCTGTGAAAAAAACCTTGGCAAGAGCCGGGCATTGTGGCGCACGCCTGTAATCCAAGCAACTTGGGAGGCTGAGGCAGGAGGATCGCGAGTTCAAAGCCAGCCTCAGCAATTTAGCAAGGCCCTTAGCAACTCAGTGAGACCCTGACTCTAAATAAAATACAAAATAGGGCTGGGGATGTGGCTCAGTGGCCGAGGGTCCCTGAGTTCAATCCCTGGTTCCAAAAAAAAAAAAAAAAAAACCTTGGCAAGAAAAGCATCCATTTTAAGTTCATCTAAATCAAAGATTTTTTTAAAATATTTTTTTTAGTTGTAGATGGACACAATACCATTATTTTATTTATTTATATGTGGTGCTGAGGATCAAACCCAATGCCTCACGTGCTAGGCAAACACTCTACCACTGAGCTACAACCCCAGCCCTAAACCAAAGATTCCTTTTTTTTTTTATTCACACAATTCATATAATCTTACATATACATAGGGTAATGTCTGTCTCCGTCTACTATCTTTCCTTCCCCCATCCCCTCCCATCCCATTTTCCTCTACACCATCCATATTTCCTCCATTCTTTCCTATCCCCCCATAACCCGCCCCCCCATTATATATCAGCATCCACTGATCAGAGAAAACATTCGGGCTTTGGGTTTTTGGGCTTGGCTTATTTCACTGAGAATGATATTCTCCAACTCTATCCATTTACCAGCAAATGCCACAGTTTTATTCTTTTATCTGGCTGAGTAATATCCCATTGTGTATATACACCACAGTTTCTTTATCCATTCTTCAATTGAAGGGCATCTAGGTTGGTTCCACAATCTAGCTATTGTGAATTGAGCAGTTATGAACATAGTTGTGGCTGCATCCCTATACTTTGCTGATTTTAAGACCTTTGGGTATGAACCGAGGAGTGGGATAGCTGGGTGAAATGGTGGGTCCATTCCAAGTTTTTTGAGGGTCAGGGTTAGGGTTAGGGTTAGGGTTAGGGAAAGAAGCTGCCATCTCTCCAGGGCATGTGAAGGACAAAGGAAGGAATCATTTTGCAGCCACTGTGTGGGGCCAGCAGCTAAGGGGGCCCATTCCTGGCAAACCCGAGTTTGGCCTGAAATACAGGCCCAAGAAAAACACACACTGCACGACATACAGTGGTGCTTAAGTGGCCAGCAGAAAATCAAAACGTGGAGAGAGGTTTACACAGGTGACAAGTGGTCATGGAAACTCACCCCGCTCTACCCATCTCCAATCCTGCTTGCAGGACTGACTGGAGGAAACTAATCTGGTTGGGAACTCAGAAGGTCGAGGTGGGAGAGACTGGAGACTGAACCTGAGACAGGAAATGCGAGGTCCAAATTGGATCCCCCACAACACAAGTGGAACCCAGGGGAAATCCCTGGGGTACAGTTCTCCAGTGTAGACCAGCAAGTCCTGGGCACTGGAGGTGTGCTGATTTAAAATCCCCAGAACGGGCCGGGTGCGGTGGTGCACGCCTGTAATCCAAGCGACTTGGGAGGCTGAGTCAGGAGGATCACAAGTTCAAAGCCAGCCTCAACAACTTAGCGAGGCCCTAAGCAACTCAGTGAGACCCTGTCTCTAAATAAAATACAAAATAGGGCTGGGGATGTGGCTCAGTGGCCGAGTGTCCCGGAGTTCAATCCCTGGTTCAAAAAAAACCAAAAAAATCCCCAGAACAACTGGCATTCAGCGAAGAGCCTGGAGCCTACCTAAGCCTAAGCCCTGCCTCTCTCATTCCAGCAATCCAGAGGGCAGAGCATCACACTCCAGACAACCCCACCTAAAACTGCTGAGAAGAGAAATTGAGAATCTTTTGAACTCCAACAGAAAGAATTCTTTAACTTCATCAAGATCTTTATTACTATTATTATTTTTCTGTTTAGTTGTTACCTTAATGGTACATGAACATTTATACATATCCATATTTTTTTTCTCATTTCTAGCATTTTTGAAGTCAGATACGTTTCATGTATTTGTTTTTTATGAACTAGGATGTTTGATTGATATATTGTAGTTTCATTTTGTAGTTTTATTTTTAATATTTAAAATTTTTATTTATTTGTTTTTTATTTTTACAGACTGCATTTTGATTCCTTGCACACAAATGGGGTACAACTTTTCATTTCTAAGGCTGTGCACAATGTAGATTCATATATATTTTTTTCTCCTACTAGTTTCCCTTAATTCTCTTGTCTTCTTTTAACAACCAATGTCTAGTGTTCTCTCTTGCACTTTTCCTTTAATTTTTTTACTTTTTCTCTCCTCCTCCCTCATAATCACCACATCCTACATCACATCTATTCTCTCCATGTCTACCACTTAAAATTATAAACTATTTTGCAAACTTGCTGTTTTTATTGTGGGAAATAGCTGATCATATCATTTCTGTTTACTGTGATAATTAACACTGTAGACATCACAGTAGGAACTATTTGGTTTAATGCTATATATTGCTTGCATTGGTTGTTATTATTTGTCTTCCCCTAAACAGTGAGGTACTGGAAACCTTCAGAGGCACTATAAGTGCACAGGGGAGAAATCCTACTATCTCAGATCCATACTGTTAGATGGGTAGACACACAAACAACATGAAAAAGCAAAGGAACAAATTGCCCCAAACAAACCAAGATACTCCAATAACAGAATCCATTAACACCACAGTGGAAGAAATGTCAGAGAAGGAGCTTTGAATGTACATAGTTAAACTGATCTGCAAAGTAAAGGACAATATAAGAAATGAAATCAAAAAGAAAATACAGGAAGTAAAAGATCACTTCAATAAAGAGACAAAGACTCTGAAAAAAAAATTCAAACAAATCTTTGAAATGAAAGACACAATAAAGCAAATTAAAAATTCAATACAAAGCATCACCAACAGACTAGACTACTTGGAAGACAGAACCTCAGGCAATAAAGACAAAATATATAGTCTTGAAAACAGAGTTGATCACAGAGAGATGTTAAAAAACCATGAAGAGAACTTCCAAGAATTATGGGATAACATGAAAAGACCAAATTTGGGCTGGGGTTGTGGCTCAGTGGTAGAGCATTTGCCTAGCATGTGTGAGGCACTAGGTTCAAGTCTCAGCACCACATAAATAAATTAATAAAATAAAGGTCCATCAACAATTTTAAAAATATTTTACAAAAGGAAAAAAGAAAAGACCAAATTTAAGATTTATCAGGATAGATGAAGGCATGGAGATACAAACCAAAGGAATGTGCAATCTTTTCAATCAAATAATATCAGAAAATTTCCCAAACCTGAAGAATGAAATGGAAAATCAAATACAAGAGGCTTACAGGACTCCAAATGTACAAAATTACAACAGACCCACCACAAGGCATTGTAATGAAAATGCCTAACAGAAAAAAAGGAGAGAATTTTAAAGACTGCAAGAGAAAAATATCAGATAACGTATGGGGGAAACCAATTCGGATCTCAGCTGATTTCTCAACCCAGACCCTCAAAGTTAGGAGGACCTGGAATAACATAAGCCAAGCTCTGAAAGAAAATGGATGCCAACCAAGAATCCTATATCCAGCAAAATTAAGCTTCAGATTTGAAGATGAAATAAAAACCTTCCTTGAGAAACGTTAGGTCGAATTGGGCGGCTGCAAGGGGAGGAAGCAAAGTCACCTAGCAACACACTGCGCCAGAGGTGACCAATCAGGAGGAGACCTGCTTACCCTGACGTCCACCTTGGCCCACCTTTCCTGGGCAGGACCCCCAGTCCCTTTCCCCCAGTATAAAAACCCTGAGCAACCAAAGCCACGTGCGATTTCTTCTGGCTCTCCCACCCCCACTTTCACCCAGGGAGGCTGGAGATTTCACCCGGGACACAGACTCTAATAAATCTCAATCCACTACTTTTGTCTGACTCTGGTGAACCTGCCTGGCGAGCTTACTCCTTTTGGCCACCTGCCGCCTTTGCGAGCTTTACCCGGCCCTTTCACAAGCTTTACAATAAACAAAAGTTAAAAGAATTTGCAAAAAACTAAAACAAATTAAAAATACATTTAAAAAAAAGAATTTGAAACCAGAAAGTCTGCACTACAGAACATTCTTAACAAAATACTCCAAGAAGATGAAATGAAAAAAAAAAAAGTGAAAATCAGCAAAGGGAGAAACTACACTAAAGGAATAGTCAATCATAGGAGAAACTAATTCAAATTAAAGACTAGAAATAAACCCAAATGACTGGAAATACAAATCATATCTCAATAATAACCTTGAACATTAATGGCCTAAACTCTTCAATCAAAAGACACAGATTGGCAGATCAGATTTAAAAACAAGACCCAACAATATACCGTCTCTGAGAGATTCACCTCATAGACATCCACAGACTGAAGATAAAAGAATGGGAAAAAAACTCATCACTCACATGGATCATGTAAACAAGCAGGGGTTTCTATCCTCCCATCAGATAAAGTGGACTTTAAGCCAAAGTTAATCAGAAGGTACAAAGAATGCCATTTCATACTGCTTAAGGGAATTATACATCAACAAGACAACAATTGTAAATATTTATGCCCCAAACAACGAAGCATTTACGTACATCAAACAAACCCTTCTCAATTTCAAGAATCAAACAGACCACAACATAATAATACTGGGTAACTTTAACATGCCTGTCACCACTGAATAGATACTCCAAACAAAAACTAAATAAATAAGCTATAGTAGTAAAAAATACAATTGATAATTTAGACTTAACAGACCTATATAGAATATTTCATCCATCAATGACTGAATGTACCTTCTTCTCAGCAGCACACAGATCCTTCTCTAATATAGACCTTGTTATGTAAGCTATCACATACGTAGGCATACTTTACCTTAATATATTCTTAGCATCTGTACAGTTGTTTTCATAGCTCCCTTTCCATTGATAATAATTTTTGTTTTTGCTTTTTCCTTGATTAGACTTGCTTGTTTTTTAGCAAATTTTAGCTGCATTTCTTCTCTATTTCATATATTTCTGCTCCGATTCTTATTTTTTCCTTCCTACTACATAATTTGAAAATGATTGTTATTCTAGTTTCTTTATGATACAAGTATTTTAAGTTATAAATGTTCATCTGAGTACTGTTTCATCCCAGAGATCCTGATATTTTATAATTTTATTATCACTTAGTTCAAAGCACTTCTATTTACTTTTCCTATGCTTTCTTCCTTGACCTCTGAGATATTTATAAGTGTGTCATTAATTTTGAAAGAACTGACATGTGGAGGTGGGGCTCTATATATCTTAAGGTGATTGATTTCTAATGCAACAAGTCATGTAGGAAATGTAGTATGCATGATTTCAAATTTTAAAAAAGTAATGGAAGTGCTTTTTATTTTGATTGTATTGGTTACATACATGTCAAAACTGATCAAAAAGCATGCTTCAAATATATGCTTTTTACTGTTACTTCAATTTTACCTCAATAGAGGTATGGGAAAAATTAAAAAAAAAAAAAAAGAGCTACTCCACCCTTCCATCTGCTCAAGTCACAAGGCATGCATCATTTTCCATTTCTCTCTCTCCATCCAATCCATCAATGCAACCTGTTGGCCTCTGTGACAAGCTGTCAGATTTGGCTCCATAGAAATGTTACAGGCCAAGCTATATGGGCAATGACTAAACAGACTCCATTTTGCTCTGAGACTCCATGTTATGTAGGAAATGAGCTTCTCCCATGGGAACACCCCACCTCTGTACCCATCAACAGTTGCTTAGCTTCTCCCATGGGAACACCCCGCCTCTGTACTCATCAACAATTACTTAGCATGACATGTTTAGCAACACAAAATGACAATTCTTTTTTTCTTTTCAGGATTAATAATTACAAAATGACAATTCTTATGAGATGAAAATTTGTTCTCTTTTGATTCCTATTTCTCCTAAACAACACATCATGTGAATGGTGATGTCAACAATGATTGTGAGGATGTTAGTAACCATTCTTTAGTTTGTACCTAGGTAAGGGTCATTGTGACCCACTTTCCCCTCTGCTGATGATTTCATGATGTAAGTTTGTAATTTCGAATCATAGCAAGAGACACTTATGATTGATGTGAATTTTGGTATAAGAAGTGCTACAACCCTGTGGTAGGGGCTGTTCTCCCAATAGTCATTTTTGGGGCATTGTGTGAGACAGTCAGCTGGCCGGCTTAATAAAGACTCTCAAATTTGGACTTCTCAGTGGTAATTGGTCTCTTATTAAGTTGCACCCCATAACACCTCCACTCAAGGTTGTTCTTCCCTGAATACTTCAATAAATAGTACCGCTTTACCCCAGCCTGGGGCATCTGTGCCCTTTACCTGTTTAAGTTTTCCTCAAGGCATTTCAACACTTGACGTGCCTATGTTTCTTATATCTCGCCTGTTAATAAAGAAAGCCCTGGTTCTATTCATGACCAGGGCCAACATCTCAACAGGGCCTGATAGACAGAAGGAACTCAAAGATGTGGCAAATGAACAAGTGAATTCAAGAAGAAAGGAGGGCTGGGGATTATAGCTCAGTTGGTAGAGTGCTTGTCCTGCATGCACAAGGCCCTGGGTTCAATCCCCAGCACCACAAAAAAAAAAAAAAAAAAGAAGAAGAAGAAGAAGAAAGGAAATCATGTTCATCTATGACAACTTGTGTTTTGCAAATATCCAGTGTGGTTCATGTAGTATACAACAATACCAACTACACAGGCCTCATTATCATTATTATTAGTAGTAGTACCAGAGATTGGACTCAGGGGAGCTTAACCACTGAGCCATATCCTCAGCCCTTTCAAAATTTTATTTAGAGACAGGGGCTCGCTAAGTTGCTGAGGCTGGCTTTGAACTCTCAATCCTCCTGCCTCAACTTCCTGAGCCTTATCATGCAGAACAATAAATAATCCTATAGTGTAACATGTATATAGTAAAAAAGACAAGATTTAAAAATAGCTGTATTCATTTAAAATTAAAGACAAAGATAGGAAATGAACACATGAAAAATAAAGCTCATGATTAACCAATCACAGTCTTACTGCAAGAAGAGGCAGGAATCATAAAACTGTCTTCTCTTTCCCAACATTCTGTCATACTGTTAAATCATCTCTTTCATTTAAGAAAAAGAACCAGACATGGTGGTGCATGCCTTTAATCCCAGTGGCTCGGGAAGCTGAGGCAGGAGAAGCTCGAGGTCAAAGCCAGCCAGTCTTGCAACTTGAGCCCTGCAACTTAGAGAGACCCTGTCTCAAATTAGAAGGGCTGGGGATGTGGTTCACTGGCTAAGTGTCTCTGGGTTCAATACCTGGTACCAAAAAAAAATAAATAAGTGTAAAAGACAATGAAGTTGTTATGGTTTAAATAACATAAGCTCCTATGTTCCCCCAAAACTCCTATGTTCATGCAGATATTCTAAGGTGGAATGTTTAGATTATATGAGAGCTATGACTTGATCAGTCTACCCTAGTTTGAATGGACAGACTGGATAACTGTAAGCAGGTGGGACATGACTGGAGGAGGTGGGTCACCGGGGGCGTGCCCTGGAAAGGTTCATCTTCCCTACTGTTCTTTCCCTCTTTGCTCTCTATGCTTCCTGGCAGCCAGAAGCCTGAGCAGCTTTCCTCCACCACACCCTTCCACCATGATGTGTCACCTTACTTTGGGCTCAGAGCAATGGCCTCAGCCAACCATGAACTAAACCCCTTGAATTATGTGACAAAATAAACTTTTCCTCCTCTAAGTTGTTTATGTTGGTTATTTTGGTAACAGCAACAAAAAACTAACACGGAGGTTGAGTTTCACAAGGGCACTGAAACCAGTCAACGGGGAAATAACAATCTTAAAACAAATGGCGATGGGAAAACTGGATATTTACATATGAAAGCTGGGCCCTTCCTCTACACTGTATTCAAAAATTAGCTCCAAATGGATCAAAGAGTTAAACATAAGATCTTAAACTATAAGAAAACAGAAGGGACACCAAAGCATAGGCAACAAAAGAAAAAATACATAAACTGGGCTTCGACAAAATTTAAAACTTTCATGCACCCAGGACATTATCAAGAGAGTGAAAGACAACCCACCGAATGGAAGAAATATTTGCAAATCATGTATTTGATAAGGGATGAATATCCAGAACATATAAAGAATTTCTGTAACTCAACAATAAAAAAAAACAATTAAAAATGTGCAAAGGCAATAGCTAAGCTATGGAACCAACCCAGATGCCCTTCAATAGATGAATAGATAAGGAACCTGTGGTATAAATACACAATTCAGCCTTAAAGGAGAATAAAATTATGGCATTTGCATGTAAATGGATGGAGTTGGTGAATATCATGCTAAGCGAAATAAGTCAATCCCAAAAAACCAAAAACCAAATGTTTTCTCTAATATGTGGATGCTGATACATAATGTGAGGCAGGGCAAGGGAAGAACAGAGAAACTTTGGATTGGGCAGAGGAGAGTGAGGGGAGGGGGCATGGGAGTAGGAAAGATGGTGGAATGAGGTTGACATCATTACCCTAGGTACAGACATGTTTGCATGAATGGTATGACTCTACATTATGTACAATCAGAAAAATGAGAAGTTGTGCTCCATTTGGGGACTGAATCAAAATGCACTCTGCTGTCATGTATAACTAATTAGAACAAATTTTTTAAAAAGGAAAAAATGTGCAAAGGACTTGAATAGTCATTTTTCCAAAGAAGATACGTAGACCCTCCTTATGCACAGGGGATACATTCCAAGACCCTCCCCCAACAATGTCTAAAACCAGGGGAGTATAAAATCCTATATATACCAAGTTTTTGTTTTGTTTTCTTTCTTATAGTTCTAGGGAGGAAACTGGGGGCACTTCACCACTGAGCTACATCTCTAGCCCTTTTTAATTCTATTTTGAGATAGGCTTTCACTAAGTTGCTGAAGCTGGCCTCAAACTTGCAATCCTCCTGCCTCAGCCTGCCAAATAGCTGAGATTACAGGTATGTAACAACATACCCAACCAATTTTTTTTTCTTATACCTGCATACCTATGATAAAAGTTTGACTTGTAAGTTAGGAAAAGAAAGAAGAGATCACCAGCAATAACTAATAATAAAATAGAACAATTATATCAATATATTATGGCAAAAGTTATTTAAAACCTGAATTGTTTATTTCTGGAATTGTTTAATTTTTAGACCACAATTGACTACAGGTACAATTTCAGAAAGTTAAAAGAGGGGAGCTAGTGTATATAAATAGCCAATGGGCATGTGAAAAAATGCTCAACATCATCAATCATTAGGAAAATGCAAATAATGAACATTTAGATACCACTTCATATCCCTGAGGATAACTATTATCAAAACTCATTCAAGGGCTGGGATGTAGCTCAGCCTCTGCAAGCATCTGCGTTGCATTCACAAAGTCCTGGGTTCGACCCCCAGTTCAAAAAAAAAAAAAAATTACAAAAAAACTCATTCAGGGGCTGGAGTTGTGGCTCAGTGGTAGAATGCTTGCCTAGCATGCATGAGGCACTGGGTTCGATTCTCAGCACCACAAATAAATAAAATTTTTTTAAAAAACTCATTCAAATATAGAAAACTGGAAATTTTATGCATTGCTAGTAGGAATGTAAAATGGTACTGATGCGGTGGAAAGTTCTGCAGTTCCTGAACAAGTTAAACAAAATTATCATATGATCCACCAATTCGACTCTTAGTATAACTCAAAAGAAGTGAAAGCAGGGACTTAAGCAGATACTTGTATACCAGTTTTCACAGGAAGCAACAATCTGTGAGCCAGGAAGGAAATTCTTCCTGGAGCTCAACTATGCTAGCACCCCAAACGTGGACTGCCAGCCTCTAAACTGTAAGAAAATAAATTTCTGTTGTTTAAGCCACCAAGTCTGTAGTATTTTGTTACCACAGCTAGAGCTATGATAGTATATGTCACCAAGGGGATGGGGATGGGTGTTGAAAAGAAGAGATGGCACTGGCAAGGAGAGAAGTATACCCAAAACTCTGGTAGGTGTATTTCACCAAAATACTTTGGAATGGTTTCTATGGCAGGCAAGCGGGAATTCTATTAGCCAGAACAAATGGCAAAGTGACAGGAGAAGGTAATGAAAAGAAGGAAGAGATAGAGGGACAAATGGACAGAGAGATATCCATTCCCATAGGATACAGGCAATAAAGACTAACAATAGGCAACAGAAGTGGAGCAAGGGAGAGTGGTCCCCAGGGTTTTCACCTCTAGCTTTACTCTCCAGGGATTATCAGTCATCACTTTCATGGCCCCCAAACCAACGTTTCATGGTAATGTGTTCTCTGGGCACAAAGTTATGCATCTTCCCTGTCCTCCTGGCATCTTTTTACCTCTTGTTCAGTGAGCAAGGAGATACTATCAGCACGAAACCAAGGTCACATGATGAAGGACTTTCTGGATGCCTGCATAATTCGACCTTGGTCCACGGAATCTCAAAGCACAGGGTCAGGAGGCCAACATGGTGTCTTATGACTATAAGACATAGGGGCAAAGCCGGGCGTGTTGGTGCATGCCTGTAATCCAAGTGACTTGGGAGGCTGAGGCAGGAGGATCGCGAGTTCAAAGCCAGCCTCAGCAACTTAGCGAGGCCCTAAGCAACTCAGTGAGACCCTGTCTCTAAATAAAATACAAAATAGGGCTGGGGATGTGGCTCAGTGACCAAGTGTCCCTGAGTTCAATCCCTGGTTCCAAAAAAAAAAAAAAGACATAGGGGCAGATGATCCTTAACTAGGTGGTAATAGCTTCTATTAAGCAATCATTCCCAATACATAATAAAAGTCCCCCCATGAGTTCCTGTTGAAATGAATCCTGAATGTTGGTAATAAAACCCAAGTGACATCACATAAAGAGCTGGATTATTTAATGTAAAGAATCAGAAAGGAACAAGTTATGCTGAGAAAGTTATATCCATAAATTTGCAAGGGGAGTTCCTGAGTCTTCTGATGAAAACTAAGTCATGTGTATGTAGGGTTAAATTCCATGATGCTGAAAAAATACCTAGAGTGCTATAAACCTTACAATCTCCCAAGTTCACACAGGACCAGGAAACATTTGCATTTCAACCAGTTGGAATGGAAAGTCCTCACTTGTGGGAAGCCATCCTTATTTAGCAGAATCAGACTAGGTTGAGCCATGGCATGCAGATGTCTGGCTTCTAGGAACTGCTGGGAAGTATGTGGCGCAGCATAGTAGTGGTTCCCTGACTCCTTCTGGAATATTCCCCCTGAGAGAATGGCTCCCCTAATTCCACCCTATCCTGTCCATCACAGAAGAAGCTCCTCCCTGTCTTGGTCCCTTTACCTGTGTGTTATAAATAAAAGAGAGTTGGGCTACTCCATGTTGTTAGAGGCCAGAGCTGGTATGGCCAGACCCGTCACACCCCATCTCATTTAAAAAGAATATTGGCTCTTGTGTTTTTATTGATTAGATAAGTTTATGGGTAATTGATTACAGCCAACATCATCCTCCAGCAGTTACCCCCACACTCACTGAATGCTCACTTAGTAGAGATCCAGAAGGGTCCTTAGTAGTAGGGCCAAACTAGTCCAAAATAAAGACTATACTAAATCTATCCTAACAAAGCTTTAAAAGAATCAAAATGCTACACAAATAAATTGCCTGTCAGAACAAAGTCCAACACCCTGAAGGAAAACAATAAAACTCAGCACTCAAAAATAAAAACCTTGCCGGGCACGGTGGTGCACGCCTGTAATCCAAGCGACTTGGGAGGCTGAGTCAGGAGGATCGCGAGTTCAAAGCCAGTCTCAGCAACTTAGCGAGGCCCTAAGCAACTCAGTGAGACCCTGTCTCTAAATCAAATACAATATAGGGCTGGGGATGTGGCTCAGTGGCCAAGTGTCGCTGAGTTCAATCCCTGGTTCCAAAAAAATAAATAAATAAAAACCTCACAATTTAAAGCACTGAATCAAAATTATTAGGTATTAGAAGAAAGAAGAAAATGTGACTGATAATCAGGGGTGTGGGAGAGTGACTGGTTAGTAGGGCTGGTGATGTGGCTTAGTGGCAGAGTGCTTGCCTCGCAGGTGCAAGGCCCTGGGTTTAATCCCCAATACAAGGGTGGGGGCTGAGGGGGAAGGTCAATAGAAATGGACCCAGAAATGACAGAAGACGGTGACATTAGGAGAAAAGGATGTTTGAGACAGTTTAAATAGACATGATATGTTAAAAAATTTAATGGAAAACATGATCATAAAGAGAAAAATAGAAGTCATAAAAGAGAACAATTTAGGACTTTCAATGAAAAACAGTATCTTCAATGAAATTTCTACTAAAAATCTAATATAACTAGTAAGTGAATTAGACTAGCAAGATCACAGAATTTTAATATATTGCTAATGGGAATGCAAAATGGTACAACTACTTTCACAAGTTTGGCAATTTCTTATAAAGTTAAATATACCCTTATTATATGATCCAGTTTTTTACTTTTAGGTAACATAAGAGAAACGAAAACAAATTTAACAAATTTTCAAAGGCTTATAGACAAATGTTCACCCTAACTTTATATGTAATAGGTAAAAGCTGCAATTAATCTAAATATCCACCAACATGGAGGATTAAACATAATTTGTAATAGCTGGGCATGGTAGCACACACCTGTAATCCCAGCAATTTGGGAGGTGGAAGCAGGAGGATCCCAAGTAGTTCAAGGTCAGCCTCAGCATTTAGTGAGATGCTAAGCAATTTAGTGAAACCCTGTCTCCAAAATTAATTAATTAATTTGTGGTGTATCTGACCAACAAAATACAGACAGTCCCAAGTTATGATGAGCTGACTTTACAATGGTGCAAGTGTTACTCATGCATCTAGTAAAAATCATACTTCATATTTTGAACAATGATTTTTTTCTTGGTCTAATGATATGTATTACAATACTCTCTCAACATGCTGGGCAGTGGCATCAAATTGCAAGTACTAGTCCTAAAATCACAAGTAACAACTGATAATCTATAGTGTACTGTGATGTTAAACTACGATGCTCAGTAGATTAGATGTATTAAATGCATTTTTATTTTTAATTTCTGACAACTTTATCAGGATGCAATTTCATCAAAAGTCAAGGAGCAGCTATACTACTCAGCACTAAGGAATGAATATCCAATATATGCAATAACATGGATCTCCAAAACATTATTCTCAGTGCTATAAACCAAGTATAACAGTTTACTGTATGATTTCATATATATAAAATCATTAAAAGACAAATCTAATCTATTGTGACAGAAAGTACATCAGTTATTGCCTGAAATCATGGGTAGATACAGATTGCAAAGGGGCACATATCTTAAATGTAGTAGTGGCTCTACAGGTATATACATTTATCAAAAACCACTGGACGATATGCTTAACAAAGGTATATTTATGTGGAGCATGATGGCATAACTGTAATCCCAGGCACTCAGAAGACTAAGACAGGGTGATGGCAAGTTCAAGGCCAGTCTGGGCAATTTAGCAAGACCCTGTCTCAAAATAAAAAATAAAAAGGGCTTGGGATGTAGCTCAGTGGCAGGCACCCCTAAGTTCAAATCCAAGTACTGGGGCGGGGAGGGGATATTTACCGCAGATAAATAATATCTTAATAATTTTTCTTTTTCTTAGAGTGCTAGGGGGTAAATTCAGTGTCTTACTCATGCTAGGCAAGTGCTCTACCACCGACCTATATCCCCAGCCCAGTAAAGATCATTTTTAAAAGATTAAATCAACTTTAAATAACAAAAAAAGGAAGAGGTTTTACAGAGAAATTTGTAGGAAATGTTAAAAATGCTTGCTTGCTCTGGAAACTGAGAATGGCATTAGTAAATAAGCTCTTCTTTACTATTTGAATTTTTATATGAGTACTTTACAATTTTAAATATAATTTCATTCAAAACAAAAACTAAGACAGGTGCAGTGGCACACTCCTATAATCCCAGCAACTAGGGAGGCTGAGGCAAGAGAATCGCAAATTTGAGGCTAGCCTCAGCAATTTATCAAGGCCCTATTTCAAAGAGGGGGTGCTGGGGTGGAGCTCAGTGGTAAAGCACCCCCCTGGGTTTATTTCCTAATACCGCAAACACACATACACACACACACACACACACACACACACAACCAGACCAGAGATTTGGAGGCCTGCCTACACTTTATAAAACTCCAGAGGTAAGATTTTAGAATTCATTATTTTTAAAGTTCCTTAATAACTGATGGTCAGTCAGATCTGGAAAATCTCTCTCTTATTTTTGTAATGTGATGGCTCATTTAAATTTCTTTTCTTAGCCAGGCGTGGTGGCATACGCCTGTAATCCCAGCACTTAGGAGGCTGAGGCAGGAGGATCACGAGTTCAAAGTCAGCCTCAGCAACTTAGCAGACCCTAAGCAACTCAGTGAGACCCTGTCTCTAAATAAAATACAAAGTAGGGCTGGGGATGTGGCTCAGTGGTGGAGTGCCCCTGGGTTCAATCCTCAGTACCAAAAAATTAAATAAATAAAAAATAAATAAATAAATTTATTTTATTTTTTCTTTATTTTTTAGTTGTCAGTGGAACTTTCTTTATATGTGGTGCTGAGAATCAAACCCAGTATGTCACCCATGCTAGGCAAGTGCTCTACCACTGAGCTATAATCCTGGAAAATCTCTCTCTTTTTTTAAATTTATTTTCCCCCTTTTTTAAATTTTTATTTTTACGGACTGCATTTTGATTAATTGTACACAATTCGGGTACAACTTTTCATTTCTGTCGTTGTACACAATGTAGATTCACACCATCCATGCAATCATACACGTACATAGGGTAATAATGTCTGTCTCAGTCCACTTTCCTTCCACCACCCCCTCCCGCCCATTCCCCTCTACACAATCCAAAGTTCCTCCATTCTTTTCTTGTCCCCCTGGCCACCACCCCCCTCATTATGTATCATCATCCACTTATCAGAGAAAACTTTCTGGCCTTTAGTTTTCTGGGGCTTGGCTTATTTCACTTAGCATGATATTCTCCAACTCCATCCATTTACCAGCAAATGCCGTAGTTTTCTTCTTCTTTATGGCTCAGTAATATTCCATTGTGTATATATACCACAGTTTCTTTATCCACTCATCAACTGAAGGGTATCTAGGTTGGTTCCACAATCTAGCTATTGTGAATTGAGTAGCTACGAACATTGATATAGCTGCGTCACTGTAGTAGGCTGATTTTAAGTCCTTTGGGTATAAACCAAGGAGTGGGACAGCTGTCAAATGGTGGGTCCACTCCAAGTTTTCTAAGGAATCTCCATACTGCTTTCCAGAGTGACTGCACCAATTTGCAAATCCACCAGCAATGTATGAGTGTGCCCTTTTCCCCACATCCACACCAACACTTATTATTTATTGCTGGTGTTCCTGATAATAGTCATTCTGATTAGAGTTAGATGAAATCTTAGGGTGGTTTTAATTTGCATTTCTCTAATTACTAGAGATGATGAGCACTTTTTCATATATTTGTTGATCACCTGTATGTCTTCTGTGACGTGTCTGACCAGCTCCTTAGCCCATTTATTGATTGGGTTCTTTGTTCTTAAAGTTTTTTAAGTTCTTTATAAATTTTGGAGATTAGTGCTCTGTCTGAAGTGTCTGTGGAAAATATTTTCTCCCACTCTGCAGGCTCTCTTTCTTATTTCTCATTTGCAATGACAGTGACTAGATGGAATAGGGAGGCGACAGGGACTCAACCAGCAACTGCCAATTAAGGTTCCTCCTTCTCAACCTGCTGCCTCTCCTAAAATCTTATAAAGTTAATTTTGAGTCCAGATCATTCCCTCTTTCCAAAATGAAAAGCTGGAGTCTTACTTTAAAATCTTGAATTGGTTCTATGGCCATGTTACTTAACCGAAGGAACAATATCTAACTTAAACCCAGTTTTTTACCAATAGATGGGTCTGAAACCTCATACTGCATGAGGCCACTCCGCTCCAGAGTCTCCTGTCACTGTCCAACCCTAGACCTTATGAGATAATCCAACCTGTCCTCTTTACAAATAATCATCTTTTTTTTTAGTTGTTGATGGACCTTTATTTTATTTATTTATATGTGGTGGTGCTGAGAATTGAACCCAGTGCCTCACACATGCTAGGCAAGTGCTCTACCACTGAGTCACAACCCCAGCCCCAAATAATCATCTTTTACATATCAACTAGTCTGGCAGCAATCCCAATTATACAAACAGTAGGTGTTAAAAATCTACTGGTACTGGCTCTTAAGATTTTTGGAAGTAGATTTCTTCCAAATTTAGATTTTCTTGGAATACCTTTGAAATGAATGGGAATTTCCTGAAAGCAAACAAGCTCAGTACAGGATGAGTCAACATGACAAATGCCTGGGGTCAAAGAGACCAGCTTGGGTCTAACTTTTTTTTTTTTTTTTTTTTTTGAACCAGGGATTGACTCAGGGACACTCGGCCACTGAGCCACATCCCCAGCCCTATTTTGTATTTTATTTAGAGACAGGGTCTCACTGAGTTGCTTAGGGCTCACTAAGTTGCTGAGGCTGGCTTTGAACTCATGATCCTCCTGACTCAGCCTCCCAAGTCGCTTGGATTACAGGCGTGCGCCACCACACCCGGCTAGATGGGTCTAACATTTGCCTGGTGTCAGACAATCATAGTTTACACTTATAATTACTTTATTAGTCTAATGGAGAATGATATACTTAGGAGGAAACTGCCAAGATCATAGGAGACAGGGCAGCACATTTTGAAAGTCTGACTCACACTTTGTGATATACTACCAGAAAATTTCTTTTTTTAATCTGAGGTAGTTATTATAAAGTCCAAGGTTATATAGACAGACCAATGGGCAAAGGGGGAGAAGTACAGACAGGTACTTCCTAGTGTAACTGCTGCAATATGAATCTGCATGGCCAGCTGACTAAATCATAGTTTCACAGGACTTAAAAACACAAATGAACTGGGTGTGGTGGTACATGCCTATAATCCCAGTGACTTAAAGAGCTGAGGCAGGAAGATCACAAGTTTGAGACCAGCCTCAGCAACTTAGTGAGGTTCTAAGCAACTTGTTAAAACACTGTCTCAAAAAAAAAAGGCTGGGATGTAGCTCAGTGGTTAAGTGCCCATGGGTACCCCTCCCCAACAAAACAAAACAAAACACAAGTGAAATTCTTACACTGAATTCTATTGGAGAAAAATGTTCAAAACCAAAATCCAAAAGAGAATTGTGGAAGGAAGTCTATTGTGCAGCATGAAATGCCAATGGCAATAAAAACTTCCCTTTTTTTTTGGGGGGGGGGGGGAGGGGGGGGGGGATGGATTTACTAGGGATTGAACCCAGGTGCCTTTTACCACTGAGCATCAATAGACTTTTTTATTCTTTTTTACTCTGAGACAGGGTTTCACTAAGTTGCTGAGGGTTTTGCTAAATTGCTGAGGTTGACCTCAAACTTGCAATCGTCCTGCTTTAACCTCCCAAGTCTGGGATTACAGGTATTTGCTACCATATCTGACAAAAAAGATTTCCAGAGGACCTGTGTTAGAGCTGGAAGGAACCTCAGAGACACGTTCCAATCCAATCTGCTCTTTTACAGTTAAACACAAAGAGAATCAGACAGAAAGTGACATGTTCAATTTCACATGGCTACAAAGGAGTCTGACTAGGACTTGGCATCAGGACAGGATTGTGACACCCTGTTACTGTGAAGTCCTATTTGACTGGATTCAGTGGAGCTGGAACAACAATATGAAGTAGGTCAAGAGAAGATCCAAATGCACTATTCCCTTCCAAATACCAGAAAACTTCAATTTTTATCCCCTCTTTTGTCCACAATTTTGGGTCCTATCACTGGTTCTTTGATATTTCAGATTTTTCTTTTGTTAAATTAAGAATGCAGAGCTGGGCGTGGTGGCGCACGCCTGTAATTCAAGCAACTTGGGAGACTGAGTCAGGAGGATCGCGAGTTCAAAGCCAGCCTCAGCAACTTAGCGAGGCCCTCAGCAACTCAGTGAGACCCTGTCTCTAAATAAAATACAAAATAGGGCTGGGGATGTGGCTCAGTGGCCGAGTGTCCCTGAGTTCAATCCCTGGTTCAAAAAAAAAAAAAGGAATGCAGAGAAGCCAGGCACAGTGGCGCACGCCTATAATCCCAGCACTTGGGAGGCTGAGGCAGGAGGATCGCGGGTTCAAAGCCAGCCTCAGCAACTTAGCGAGGCCCTCAGCAACTCAGTGAGACCCTTTCTCTAAATAAAATACAAAATAGGGTTGGGGATGTGGCTCAGTGACTGAGTGTTCCTGAGTTCAATCCCCAGTACCAAAAAAAAAAAAAAAAAAAAAAAAAAGAATGAACAGAAGAAATTTTTAAATGTATACTTTTTCATTTAATTTCAATATTAGAGTGTCTGCTGAGTCAGGCATTATCATAAGCCACAGGAAGCATAGATAAATAATACAGCTCATTATATAGGACACAAGAATGAACAGTGCAGACTGTTCCTCTTGTGTGAGTATGATTGGTGTGGAGCATTCTGAGCAATAATAATGATGGAATTTGATTATTTCAGTCTGGTTCCTGATGAGAACTAATCCACATCACAAATGTCTCCCCTCCTCTGATCAAGAAAGGCAAAAACAGTAGAATAGTCAGGATGTCAGCACCAATGTAAGGCATGAGCAATGAGGATTTCAAAAGCAGAAAATTCCTAGTCGACCCTTGAAGAAAGCAGGAGTAGGACATGGATAAAAAGAACCGGACATGACACCAAAGGCATGATTCCTATATTTGGCCAAAACCTACTGGAGACATGAGCTCCAAGAAAGCAAATTTGACTTGTTCAAATATTTCAACTTTGGGGCAATTTAGAAAGCAACAGACAGCTGTGCAGATGAGACCTATAGGTGGTCCCACTTTATTCCTACCTCCCAGTGACCAGCAAGTTTGGGTGGAATCTCCAGTCCCAGTTTTTCCAGCTCTCGTTCCCTGTATTTCTCATACTGTCGGTACCCTGCATAACCACCACCTGTTACTAACAGAATGGGCAAGGGGCGCAGCCGGAATAATGTTCGGATAGTGGCAGTGTGAACTTTTCGGGCATCTGTAACAAAAAAAACACAAGGAAAATTTTGAGACTGGGAAACAGGAATAGAGAAGAGTCACGCAAACACAGTACACACTAGAGGGCCAGGAAAAGTCAACTCATTTCAGAAGGCCTCACTCAGTAAAGCTAACTGAACCTATAAGAGATCTGACAAGTACGTACAACCCTGTATTAATACTGAGACTCTTCTGTCTCTAAAGTATATCAATTAGTAAAAGACAGGCATTGTTCCTGTGGAACAACAATGCACCTTCACTGCCACTACAGTCACAGAATTTAAGATGAAAACACTGAATCTCAAAGAGATACAGAAACTTGGGGCTGGGGATGTAGCTCAGTTGGTAGAGTACCTGCCTCACAAGCACAAAGCCCTGGGTTCAATCCCCAGCACCACAAAATAAAAAAAAAAAAAAAAAAAGAAAAGAGATCTAGAAACTAATCAAGGTTGCCGAGCTGGTCATCAGTAGATCTAGGACTCTTACCCAGGGCTCTCTGATCTTGCTTTTACAATCTAGGCCCAATTCTGATAAGGCACTGGTATTCTGACATACAAAATCTCATTAGCTCTTACAACTTAATTAAAAAAAAAAAAAAAAGAATAACCTGGGGCTGGGGAAGTAAGCCAGTATAAAGTACTTGTCTAGCATGTGTGAGGTCCTAGATTTGATCCCCAGCACCACATACACACAAAAAATACAACCCAGTTTAAAAATGCATCTAGGACTTAAACAGACTTTTCACCAAATAAGATTTATGAATGGTCGATAAGCACAAGAAAAGATGTTCAACAACTGTTTAGAGTTGAATTATGACTCACCAAAATTTATATGCTAAAGTCCTATCCCCTAGTACCTCAGAATGCAATCTTACTTGGATACAGGGTCTTTATAAAGGTTATCAAGTTAAAAGTGAGGTTGTCAGGGTAGATCTGAATCCAATATGAATGGTACCTCATACAGTGGGGAAATTTTGGAAACAGTCATATATCCAGGGAGAATAAAGATGAAGGCAGAGATCAGATTGATCTACAAGCAAGGACCATTGGAAACAGCCAGCAAATCATAGGCAAGATGCATGGAACAGATTCTCCCTCACAGCAAGGAAGCAACCTTGTCGACATTTAATCTTTTAGCTTCTACAACTGCAAGACAATATATTTCTGCTGTTTGCAGCACTTTACACAGAAGCCCTAGCAAACCAAGATAACATCATTAGCAATCAGGGAAATGAAAATAAAAACCAAACAAGATACACTTCACACCAAGATAACTATAATTAAAAAAATAAGTATTGGAAAGGATGTGGAGAAACTAGAACCCTCAAACACCACTGGTGTGAATGGAAAAAGGGACAGTCACTTTGAAAACCAATTTGGCAGTTTCTCAAAATGTTAAACATGAAGTTTCCAGTTCAATCCTAAGCACAGCAAAAAGAAGGGGAAAAAAAAGGTTACCATATGACCCAGCAAGCCCACTCTTAGATGTATGCCTAACAAAACTGAAAACACACAATCATATAAAAACTTGAACACAGCTGTGCACCACGTCCACCTGTAATCCCAGTGGCTTGGGAGGCTGAGGCAGGAGAATCGCGGGTTCAAAGCCAGCCTCAGCAACTTAGCGAGGCCCTAAGCAGCTCAGTGAGACCCTGTCTCTAAATAAAATACAAAATAGGGCTGGGGATGTGGCTCAGCAGTGGAGTGCCCCTGGGTTCAATCCCCAGTGCAAAAAAAAAAACTTGTACATAAATGTTCATTTAGCAGTGTTATTCATAATAGCCAAATGGAAAAAAAAAATGTCCATCAACTGATGAACAGAGAAATAAAATGTGGCATAGCCATACAATGGAGTATCATTTACAAATAAAAAGGAATGAAATGATGACACATGTTACAGCATGAACCTTAAAAACAGGTGAAAGAGGGCTGGGGTTGTGGCTCAGTGATGTTCGATCCTCAGCACCACATATAAATAAATCAATAAAATAAAGGTCTATCAACATCTAAAAATATATTTTAAAAAAATAAAAAAAAAACATGTCAAAGAAACTAGTCATACAAGTCTGCATATTAAGTCAAGCATGATCCCCACAACTTGGGAGGGAGGCTGAGACCAGAGGATCCCAAGTTTTAGCCTGGCATGGTGGCACATGCCTCTAATCCCAGCAACTCAGGAGCCTGAAGCAAGAGGATTACAAATTCAAGGCCAGCCTGTGTAACTTAGCAAGACCTTGTCTCAAAATGTAAAAAAGGGTTGGGAATGTAGCTCAATAATTGAGCGCCCTGGGCATAATAATAATAATAGGGCGTAATAATAGGGCACCCATGAGCATCCCCAGAGCCATGAAACGAAATGCATGATTCTGTTTATGGGAAATGTTCAGAAGAGGCAAATTTGTAGACATAAAGTACGGTAGGGCTTACCAAAGTCTAGGAGAAGGAAAAATGGGGGCATTGGCAGCTTAACAGATAAAGGGCTTTTATGGGTGTGGGGGGAATGAGCAAGTAGTGATGTTTGTATAACTGAAAAATATCACTGAATTGTAAATTTAAAAGGGTATATGATATAAGAATTATGTCTCAATAGAGCTGGGGTTTTTTTTATTTCAATACATAACGGAATATTATTTTGTCTTAAAAAAAAAAAAAAAAAGGAAGCTAGGCCCATTGGTGCATGCCTGTAATCCCAGTGCCCTGGGGGACTGAGAAAGGAGGAGTCCAATATCAAAGCTGGCTTCAGCAATACTTCAGGGTATTGCTGGCTTAGCAATACCCTGTCTCAAAATAAAAAATGACAAGGACTGGGGATGTGGCTAACTGGTTAAGTGCCTCTGAGTTCAATTATTGGTCCAAAAAAATAAAAAATAAAAAAGGGAAAATCTGCTATTGTGATAAGATGGATAAGCCTAGAGGATATTATGTTGAGTGACATAAGCCAGACACAGAAAGAAAAAGACTATATGATCTTATAAGTGGACAGATCTCACGAAAATCAAAGGAAGTGAAGGGGAATGGGAATAAGGAAGTAGAATGAATCAGATATAACTTTCCTATGTTCATATATGAACACACAACCAGTGTAACTCCACATCATGTACAACCACAAGAATGGAAGATATATTCCTCAGTGGTAGAGCACTTGCCTAGCGGGTGTGAGGCACTAGGTTCAATCCTCATTACCACATAAAATAAATAAATAAAATAAAGGTATTGTGTCCATCTACACAACTAAAAAGAATTATTTTTACATACATTCTGTTGGGGCTGAGGTTGTAGCTCAGTGGTGAAGCTCTTGCCTCGCATGCATGAGGCATTGGGCTCGATCCTCAGAACCACATAAATAAATAAAATTACATCTAAACTAAAAAACTAAATTAAAAAAAAAATACATTCTGTTAGCGGGTGTGGTGGCACATGCCTGTAATCCCAGCAGCTCAGGAGGCTGCGACAGGAGGATCTCAAGTTCAAAGCCAGCCTCGGCAATTTAGTGAGGCCTTAAGCAACTCAGTGAGACCCTGTTTCTAAATAAAATATAAAAAAAAAGGCTAGGGATATGGCTCAGTGGTTAAGTACCTCTGGGTTCAATTCCCAGTACCCAAAAAATACATTCTGTTGTTGTATATATCTAAAAAGAACAAATTTTTTAAAATATATTTTTTAGTTGTAGGTGGACACAATACCTTTACTTTTTCTTAATACCTTTATTTTATTTTTATGTGGTGCTGAGGATTGAACCCAGGGCCCCGCGTGTGCCAGGTGGGCACTCTACCACTGAGCCACAACCCCAGCCTCTAAAAACAACAAATTTTTAAAAAATCAAAAGGAGCTGGGCTGGGCGCAGTGGTGCATGCCTGTGATCCCAGCACTTGGGAGGCTGAGGCAGGAAGATCGCGAGTTCAGCCAGCCTCAGCAACTTAGCGAGGTCCTAAGCAACTCAGTGAGACCCTGTCTTTAAATAAAATACAAAAAAGGCATGCAGCTGGGGATGCAGCTCAGTGGTGGAGTGCCCCTGGGTTTGATCTCTGACCAAAAAAAAAAAAAGCTGGGCACAGTAGTGCACGCCTGTAATCCCCAGAGGCTCAGGAGGTTGAGGCAGGAGGATCATGAGTTCAAAGCCAGCCTTAGCAAAAGCAAGACACTAAGCAACTAAGTGAGACCCTGTCTCTAAATAAAATACAAAATAGGATTGGGGATGTGCCTCAGTGGCTGAGTACCCCTGAGTTCAATCCCTAGTACCCCCCCCAAAAAATCAAAAGGAGGATTAGTATGGAAAGGGACTAGGGGTGAGAGGTGAGGAAGAAGGGCCGGGGAAGTGCTGGAGAGTGATACTGGCCAAATTATATTGTTGTATTGTGTGCATGAAGGAATATACAATAACAAATTCCATCATTATGTACAACTACAATGCACCAATAAAAAATGTGGAAAATAAATAAATAAGTGGTTGAAGGGCAGGGATGTAGCTTAGTGATAAAGCACTTGCCTGGCATGTCCAAGGCCCTGAGTTCAATCCCCAGTGTCACAAAATATAAAAAATAACTAAAAAGGTATTTGGGGGTAGGCACAGGAAGATGCAAGTCAAAACGTACAAAGTTGCAGTTAAACAGGTTGAGTAAAACTAGAGATCTAATGTACAACATGAGGACGATAGTTAACAATACTGTATTGTATACTGGTAATTTGCCAGAGTAGATTTTAGATACTGAAGAAGGAAAGAAGGGAATGAACTATATGAGAGGATGGGTATATTAATTTACTTGACTACAGTAATTCCTTCACTGTGTTTATCAAGGCAAGTATAATAATCATTTTGTATACCTTAAATATATACAATAGAAACACCGAAGAACAACTCAAGAATTGAATCAACTACAACTGTGTAAACCAAAGAGCAAACTCTTACTGCCTTTGACTTCCAGATGGAAGAAAATCACACTTCAGTGGTTGGTGTTGGTTTCTCTTTTAAAATGAGCAAGTGGGGCTGGGGATTTAGCTCAGTTGGTAAAGTGCTTGCCTTGCATGCACAAGGCCCTGGGTTCAATCCCTAGCACCACAAAAAAACAAACAAAAAAATAAAAAATAAAAAAAAAACAAATAAATGAAATGAGCAAGAATGGATATCATTAATCTCTTCCATTGTCTTAATTATTCCTAATAAACCCTACAAACATAGCAACTAAATACCTCTGACCAAAAAAGACTTGCTAAAAAGCAAGAAAATACCTCTTTTTCTCTCTCTGAATTGGTTGGGACAAGAGAACTGCTATATCCTCCACACTGAGCCAGCAGCCATAATTGAGTTATCATACTCTACTGAATGCTTTCTGCTGGGTTCCATTGCTTGCTTATGTGAGTGTGAACCAGGACTACCCTCCCTGAAGAGCAATTTTGGCCTAAAGACCAAAATGTAAAATACACAAACTTCTTGACTGAGCAAATTGACCTTTAGAAATTTATCCTGAAAAAAAAAAAAAAAAAAAAAAACAAAGGGGGGCACTGGGGATGTAGCTCAGTTTGTAGAGTGCTTGCCTCGCATGCACAAGGCCCTGGGTTCAATCCCCAGCACCACAAAAAAACAAACAAAAAAAACCAAAAACAATTTATCCTGAAGATATACAAAGATATAATACTAAAGGATTCTCTGTGGTAGAAAAAGACTACAAACAATGTCTAACAACAAATGGTACAGTCATAGCATATTATGCAGCCAATAACAATGATGAAGTAGAGTAGCCAATGCTTCAGTGATGACTACATGCCAAGCATACTACATACTTCACAGACTATTTAATTCTAACAACAACCCTATGTTTATTCCAATTTACAGTTGAGCACACTGAGACACAGAGAAGACTGGCACCATCTCCAAATGCTCCTTACCTGTGTTAAAGGCTCGAAGGGGCAACTTCCATAAGGACTGTAGGTAATAGCTCAGGGAAGTGTTTCCACAGTGACAGAGGCTATAATCAAATGAAATTGAACCATTAAATATTTTTCTTAAAATTCAAACTAGCTGAGCATGGTAGCACATAACTATAACCCTAGCTACTAAGGAGGCTGAGGCAGGAGAAACAAGTTCAAGGCTAGCCTCCATAACTTAGCAAGACACAGTTTCAAAATAAAAAGTAAAAAGGACTGGGAGCTGGGCATGGTGGTGCACACCTGTAATCCCAGTGGCTCAGGAGGCTGAGGCAGGAGGATTGTGAGTTCAAAGCCAACCTCAGCAACTTAGCAAGGCCCTAAGAAACTCAGGGAGATCCTATCTCTAAATAAAATACAAAAAAGGGCTGAGAAGTTGCTCACTGGTTAAGCACCCTTGGATTCAATTTCTAGTACCAAAAAAAAAAAAATGACTTGGAGTATAGCCTGTAGTAGAGTGTCCCTGGGTTCAATCCCCAGTACCAAAGAATTAATCAATCAATTAATCAATTAAAAAGAAAATTAGCCAGGCGTGGTGGCACATGCCTGTAATCCCAGCACTTGGGAGGCTGAAGCAGGAGGATCGCAAGTTCAAAGCCAGCCTCAGCAACTTAACGAGGCCCTAAGCAACTCAGTGAGACCCTGTCTCTAAATAAAATACAAAACAGGGCTGGGGATGTGGCTCAGGGGTGGAGTGCCCCTGGGTTCAATCCCCAATACCAAAAATAAAAAAAGAAAATTAGTGGCAACACCAACTGGCAACATTTGAATACAGTTTACAGACCTAATAACAGTATTGTACCAATATTAATTTATTGGTTTTGAAAAATGCACTATAATTAAGTAAAAGAACATCTTTGTAAGAAAAAAGCTAACATATTTATAGGTAAAGAGTTGTCAAGTCTGCCAGGCATGGTGGTAGATGCCTGTAATCCCAGCAGCCCGGGAGGCTGAAGCAGAAGAGAAGAATCATGAGTTCAAAGCCAGCCTCAACAACTTACCGAGGTCCTGAGCAACTTAGCAAGACCCTGTCTCAAAATAAAATATAAAAAAGGCTACAGATGTGGCTCAGTGGTTAAAGCACCCTGGGGTTCAATCCCCAGTACCAAAAACATTAAAAAAAAAAAAAAAAAGAGTTATCAGGTCTGCAAGATGCTTTCAAGTGTTTAAGAAAATATATACATAAATAACATACAGGAAAAGAGAAAAAAATAAAACAAATATGGCCAACATTTGCAGAATTTGAATAAAGGATATTTGGGATTTCCATGTATTATTTTTATAATTTTCTGTAATCTGAAACTATTTCATAATAAAAAGGTATTTCCCCCATTAATTAAGCATGAGATCATAAAAAGTAGGATTACCAGCACTCTTATACAAACCCATGTGTTTGTGCATGACACAAGAAGAGCTGTATGTATATCTATAAACACTTGAACCCTTATCTCTAAGAATCTAATATTTCTGGTGGCTGAAATTTTAACATTATAAATGTTTGTACTAGAGAAAAAAGAGTGGCAAAAAGAAAACCATGTGGAACCAATCTAATCTACTTCAAGTCTGGCTGGTTCAACTGGTTTAGAATTTTTAAAATTATCTTTTGTGGCTGTTTTGCCAAAAGAGCTACACTGAGAGAGTGACTAGGTTTCAAGGATACTGAGAAAAAAAATTTAACAATTATGTTCACAGTTTCAAGACTGGAGAAAATTTATTTTTGATTCAGTTGTTTTCTCTTCTTTGTTCCATAAATATCATTTCTCTCTTTTTCTTCTTTTTCCAATACTAGAATTGAACCCAGGTTCTCATCCTTGTTAGACAAGCAGTCTACCACTGAGTTACATTCCCAGTCTTTTTATCCATGCATCGATTCGTCTGTTTGTCTATCTATCTATTTTATCTATTTTTGCCATCCTGGAAACCCAGGGGTGCTCTGCCACTGAGCTACATCCCAAGCCTTTTTTTTTTTTTTTATTTTTAAGATAGTATCTCACAAAGTTGTGAAGGCTAGTCTTGAATTTGTAATCCTCTTGCCTCAGCCTGACAAGTAGGTAGGGATTAGAGGTGTGTACCACCATATCAGGCTCACACATTTCACTCTCAATTCAGGTAATATTTTCGTTTCCCAAACTCTGACCTGAACTGTAAAACTATACCCTTATTAGTAAATTTTTTTTTTTTTTTTTTTTGAGCTGGGGATTGAACTCAGCGGCACTCGGCCACAGAGTCACATCCCCAGCCCTATTTTGTATTTTATTTAGAGATAGGGTCTCACTGAGTTGCTTAGGGTCTCTCGAAGTGGCTGAGGCTGGCTTTGAACTCACAATCCTCCTGCCTCAGCCTCTCAAGATGCTGGGATTATAGGCATGCGCCACCACACCCGGCAATGTTTCTTTTTAAAAACATATTTTGTTTCAGTTGTATATGGACACAGCACCTCCACTTTATTTCCATATGGTGCTGAGGATCCAACCCAGGGCACGCCCTCCTCCCCCATGCTAGGCGAGCACTCCACCACTAAACCACAACCCCAGCCCATAAACATTTCTTTTTTTCCTTGGAGCCCTTAGAAGTAATAATTCACTCCATTATAAATATCTAAATTGATATTTATGAAAAACAGAACATTTATACCATACAGTTATACTGTAATATTTATGTTCACAGATATCTAGTTGTTATATAGATAACCTATAAACTATATCAGATTTAGGTACTTTTATTTTTTCCACATGAAATTTTCTTCACTTAAACACTGTTGGGCTAAGGTTGTTGCTCAGTGGTACAATGCCTGCCTAGCAAGTGTGAAGCACTGAGTTCAATTCTCAGTACAGCATATAAATAAATAAATAAAATAAAATTTTTTTAAAAAGAAAAGGAAAACACCCTCACACCATGATACTAATGTAACTAACGTGATGAATGGTACAGTATTCATTCTCTAGGCAAATAAGGTTTGTATGGGGAAAAAAACATTGACCATAATAATCACCACTGGCAAGGCCAAACATAACAGCTATTAATGCCAAAAAGGGTGCATTTCAGAATTTGAAAGTTCTCCCAGCACAGACCAGTGCTCATCTCTTAGAATGATACTTTCATTACAAGAAAAACTTTAAAGCCCTGTTTTCCAAACAAAATTAGACAGGAAGTGTAAAAACTGACTAAAGGGTAGTCGGGCACTGGCATGGCCCACACCTGTAATCTCAGTGATTCAGGAGGCTGAGACAGGATGATCACCTCAACCATTTAGTGAGGCCGTAAGCAACTTAGTGAGATTCTGTCTCAAAATAAAAAAAATAAAAAGGGCTGGAGATGTAGCTTAGTGGTAAAGCACTCCTGGGTTCAATCCCCAGTACCAAAAAATCCAAAAAAATGACTACAGGGAAATTGTTGTGTTCTATAAATTAGAGAGAATCACTTATATACTATCACTGGATGCTTAGCCCTCCTGTGGTTTGTATATTCACCTTTCCCCTCAGGAACCTGCCTGAGAATGAAATACTCAGTTTTCTTATACACTGTTGCAGCCCCAGTTCCTGAAACAAATATCTGGCATATGCCACATTATATCAACTTGTGACTTATTATTAGATTGTCCATGTTTTCATTTTCTATGAAAAGGCTACAATTTCTCCAAATTACATAAATACTGTCCATCATGCTTCTTTCTCTAGTTTCCATCTCACTTTTTTTCTCTTCATCACAAGCTCTGAAAAGAGCTATCTGTATTCACTGTATCACATCCTTGCCTCCATTTCTCTCTTAATCCTACTCACTTAGGCTATTGTTCCTATCATCTCACTTGTTAAGATTACCAACAGAGCCAGGCACAGTAGCACAATGCCTGTAATCCCAGTGGCTCAGGAGGCTGAGGCAGGAGGATCAAAGCCACCCTCAGCAACTTAGTGAGGCCCTAAGCAACTTAGCAAGAATTTGTCTCAAAATAAAAAAACATAAAAGGGCTGGAAATGTAGCTCAGTCTTTACGTACCCCTGGGTTCAGTCGCTGGTACCAAAAAAGGAAAAAAAAGAAAAAGAAAAGTGTCAAACCACTGAGGATGCTACTGGGTTTCTTTGTTACACTAGTAACATTACTATAATTAATCTACCATTCAGAAAAGGATATCACCACTCACCCAGAAGCTCAGATCAAAACCCTAAGATTTTTATCTTATTTTATTTTTTGGTGCTGGGGATCAAACCCAGAGCCTAATGCATGCTAGGCAAGTCTCTACCATTGAGCTATACCCCCAGTCTCCAAGACTCATTTTGAAGTTCGTTCTTTCTCACCATACACATTGAATCCACTGGCAAGGCATGAAAACTACAGTCAAAACATCTCCTAATCTCCCATTTCTCATCCCCACCACCACTCCCACCTTAGCCCAAGCCACCTCATCTCTCACTTGGATGACTATAATACCTACTCTTCTTGCTTCTACTCTTGGCTTTCTATATCCTATTTGCCACAAAACAGCCAGAGTGATCTTGTCTAAAGAGAAAATAAGATTACATCCTCGGGCTGGGGATATGGCTCAGTTGGTAGAGTGCCTGCCTTGCAAGCACAAGGCCCTGGGTTCAATCCCCAGCACCGCAAAAAAAAAAAAAAAAAGATTACATCCTCCATCCTGCTGGTCTCTCATTCTTCTTCTTCTTTTTTCCATTACTGAGAATTGAACCCAGGAGCACTCTACCACTGAGCTACATCCTCAGCCCTTTTCATTTTTTTTTTTTTTTTAATTTTAGCTGAGGGTCTCGCTAAGTTGCTGAGACTGGCCTCAAACTTATGATTCTCCTTGCCACAGCCTCCAGAGTCCCTAGGACTATAGGCAAACGCTCTTGCTACTCTTCACACACAACACACATGTGCTCCTTTGTGTACCTTTGCACTTGTTGTTTGCTCTACTGGGTACACACCTCTCCTATGTGGTTTATTCCTTATCAATCTGTTCTCTGCTTAAATACTTCCTCCTCAGTTTGTTTGTTTTGTTTACGCACAAGACTTGCCCTTTTGAGCACTCTCTAACCCCTTAATTATCTTGCTTTATTTTTATAGGTTTTTTTCATTACTTGTAAAGAATGAATTCTCTATGTATTCACTTATTTGTTATTCTGTATCCCTTGATGAATGCAGGTGTTTGTTTTCTCACTTGACTTCACAGCAATGAGATTAAAACTCAGAGAGGTAAAGGAATAGGTTCAATATAATATCTCTTCTACATGGTAAACTCATGTGGGCATCTTGAAAGCAGGTGATTAAACTCCGTGATAAGGCACTCAATTCTGACTGTGACTCAAATCCTAGCACTGTCACTAATTTTCTGTGTAGCCTTAGGAAATGTTCTTAACTAATTCTTAAGCCTCAATTTCTCTATGTATAAAAATAGGACCCACCTCATCAGGAGTAAGGTAAACATGTAAAAACCCTTAGCCCAGAGACTGTCATCTACTTACATATTATTATGAAAAGCTAGAGTTGAGGGCTGGGATTGTGGCTCAGTGGTAGAGTGCTTGCGTAGTATGTGTGAGGCACTGGGTTTGATCCTCAGCACCACAGGAAAAAAATAAATAAATAAAATAAAGTTATTTTTTTAAAAAAGTTAGATAGTGATCTGGCACATACTGCAATGCCCATTTCAACTATCTATGACCAGTGTCCACCCTGACTGGTTTCTCCATCATGATTGTAAAACATTTTTAACATTCCCTCCGTGATGGTAACATTTTAACCATAGTTCTTACATCTATCTCTCCAGCTTTCAAAAGCTGCCAAAGTTCTCATAAAACTGAACTAGAGCCGGGCGCGGTGGCACACACCTATAATCCAAGCGACTTGGGAGGCTGAGTCAGGAGGATCTCGAGTTCAAAGCCAGCCTCAGCAACTTAGCGAGGCCCTAAGAAACTCAGTGAGACCCTGTCTCTAAATAAAATACAAAAATAGGGCTGGGGATGTGGCTCAGTGGCCGAGTGTCCCCGAGTTCAATCCCTGGTTCAAAAAAAAAAAAAAAAACTGAACTAGAAGGTCTTTTGAAGGCGTTATCCCACATTCTATCTTCAACTAGAATATCTGGTAAAGTGTTCTTCTCTCCTACTAAATTGCAAAGTTATTTGAATGTAAGGCCTATTTTAAACATATCCTTTAATTCTTCATCTCCCCACTTTCCCCTTCCTGTCCCATGGTCCCTAGCACTATAGTTTGCAGTGGCAGGGATGCCATAAATATTTCTGAATGGAAGTCTTGCATAAATAACCACTTCTTACGTACTATTTTCTAGACTTGCTTGAACCTAAGAATTACTTGGGATACTTGTAAAAACTACAGTTGCCAGCACTCTAACCTACTAAATATGAAACTGGTAGTAAGACAGCAACATATCTGTGAAACTCTATTTCTAATAAACATCCCAGCCCATTCTTTTATCAAACAGGTTTGGGAAACATGGCCCTAAATTATCACCCAAGATGTTGCTTTCTCTGTTCTATCATACAACATCCACCTACTGAAAAACTTCCCTCCAATATGAGGCTTTCATCTGTGTTTTTCCACAAGCAGATATTGCTTTACTGAAAACACATGGAAATGGCTGGGCACAGTGGCACATGCCTGTAATCCCAGCAATTTAGGAGGCTGAGGCAGGAGGATTGTGAGTTAAAGGACAGCCTCAGCAACTTAGTGAGACCCTATCTCAAAATAAGAAAATAAAAAGGGCTGGGGAATGGCTCAGTGGTAAAGAGCTCCTGGGTTCAATCCCCAATACCAAAAAGAAAAAAAAAAAACTCTGGAAATGTTATCTTTTAGGGCTTTGTATGTGTGTATTTATGTTAATCCAGTTTCTATCTTGATATACAAAGTCTTTGAAAATTAAGAGTTCTATGGTAGGCAAATCCTCATCCCTCCCACTCACTGCATCTAAATCAGTCTTATCTACCTACACTGGTACTGAGTATGGCTTTTGTTTTTTCTTTCTTTCCCTTTCTTAATGATGGTGAGCAAGACACATCCTGCCCACTATCATCTTTTTTTTTTAATTTAGGAGTGTCATTTTTTAGAATTTCCAATCCCTAGTATACTTTAGATGATGGCTGACTCATAAACAGCATGATATCACTGAAAACCTACAAAACTTCCTGTACAAATCTTAACAGTTACCACCACTGTTGCAGAGCCTTCTCCTGAGAAAACCACACCAATTCTGAATAGTTAATGATGGGATAGAAAAGCTTTTATAGCAAGGCCAGTTATGCTTCTGTTCCCCCTCAATCCAAATCCAGTATCCATTTATTTTCCCAAACTACAGTGAAAAGTCACCTCCTGTCGCTGCACAAACTTTGGCCAACACTAACAAAATGAACCTTGCCAGAAACTCAAGAGTATGGTCTGTCTCTCAAACCTTGAATAGCTGACTCTTGAGCCACAACTACCAACATTTTAATCTATATTCTGAGTGTTCAGATACTATCAAGTTATTTCTATACAATAACTGCCCTCTCCGTGCCCTCTCCGTGGGCAGCCTAAAGGAAATGCTGAGAGAGACCCAGAGTCCTGGGTCCGCTACTAACTGGCTGGGTGAACTTGAGCAAATCATTCCTTTTCTCAGGTCTCAATCCCATCAATTCCAAAAAGAACGAGCAGGATTCATAAGACCTCTCAGATCCTTTCCATCTCTAAGAACCTAATAGCTAGGGTCGCCAGGATAATCAAGCCCACAATCTCTTAAGGCTATTTTGAGATGACCAAATTTAACCCTCGCTTCAGAGACGAAGAATCCGAAGTGAAAGTCGCCTCTCTGTCCAGCGCTCAACCCACATCACACCGCCCCAGCCAGGAACAGGAACATCAGAGAAAAAGGCTATAGGCTCTGCCTCGACTCTGAAGAAGGGCAGGACGCCTATTCCATCTATTCTGTTGCCCCTTATGGACTTCCACCTAGCTGGAAAGGGCAAAGCGAGGGCGTTTAGGCCACAACCTAACTAAATCCTGACCGCCCTATGCGGTGGCAATTTCTTCTGCCCCCAGCTCCAGGTGAAGGTGGCTCCGTTTCCACTTCGACCCATCTCAAGGAAAACCCACAGCAAAGAAACACCTCCTCTCCCCCGACCCTAGATTGGTCCAGGTCTGCCTACGCCCCAAGGAACTCTCCCTGCGCTGCTATACCTGCTCCGCCAAAACGGGACTCCGCTCAGTAACCTTAGACACCTCTGCCCCACGGTCGCCGCCATCTTTCCTCCTCCTCAGAAGACCACGCCCCCTTTACACGCCGGGCGCACTCGTGTGACGTCAAGAATCTCTAGTTCAGAGGACCAATGAGAAACGCGAAGGGCTGGGGGCGGAACCAACTAAACCCAGCCCTGTGATTACTCCCCCATCCACCACTCACCCTGAGTCGGGAATTTCCAGAGCCTGGTAAGGGCAAGTGTGGGCGGTAGAGGTAACTGGTGCGCTTAATCTAGTCCCGGGCATAGTGTTGTCAACCCTTCTTCCTCCCTCTGTCGTGCTTTTCTGCTTGTTCCTGGAAAATCTGAGGCACCCAAAGTCCAAGAAAGTTCTATCAACTGATATAACTCACTCATTACACATAGGGAAACTGGGCATCGACGATTCAGCTACCATTTATTAAGCGCCAGGTACTGTCATGAGCACTTTGCGTGCATTCATTCGGTCCCGTCTTTCTTACCTCCCTCCGCTGTGCTGCCAGGAAGACTAGACGCAAGCGGTGTTGGATCACCCAGAAATGCAACTACTCGTCAAACTAGGTAGTTGGTGTGATGGTGCTTGTTCCTGCTCTCTTCAATTAAGGGGAAAACGAAGTTTCAATTGTACCTGCCACTTTTTACTGAGCACGAATTTAGAGATCCGCAGCTATGCCGTAGACAGTATCCCCTTTATAAGATGAAGTGCCTGAGGCCCAGAGAGGTTAGCAACATACTTAATGGCACAGAACCGGCAGTGCTCCGAGGCTATAAAGTAAAAAAGCCAAATTTGAATTTATGTCTCTGATTCCAAAACCCGTGATCTAAATATTCTTCCTATATGAAGCCCTTTGCCTAGAATCTGGCCCAGTTTGGGTCATAACCTGAAGGACTGCGGCCCTGAATTTCCCTCTGCTAAACTGCTAAACACTGTTACTTTTTTTTTTTTTTTTTTTGTACTGGGGATTGAACCCAGGAGTGCCTTGCCACTGAATTACATCCCTTTTCAGTGTATTATTATATATATTTTTTTATTTTGAGACAGGAGCTCTTGCTAAGTTGCTTAGAGCCTGGCTAAATTGTGAGGCTGGCTTCGAACCTGCCATTCTGCCTCAGCCTCCCGAATTGCTGGGATTACAGGCTGGCAGCCACTTCACCAAACATTTGATACTGGAGAAGATGATACTACCTGGTGCTTGCAGTTATTTCTGTGTAGTTATTTAAGTTCAACTAGGGCATAACCAGTGGCTAGAGGGAACCTAGCAGGCTTCAGGTTTGGTATTGGAGGGGACTCCTCCCTCTGTTATGGTTTTCAAAAGTCTGAAAAGAAAAAAAAAAAAACTACAGATGTGCAATTGAGAGTAGTAACTCAAAAGATGAGAGAATTAATTTCAAAATGAAATGGTTTTGGGATAACTGGATATCCACATGCAAAAGTTTGAAGTGGATCTTTACCTCACACTATATACTAAAATTAATTCAAATTCAATCAAAGACCTAAACTTAAGAAGAAAACTTAGGAAACTCTTAGAAGAACCCACAGGAAATCTTCATGACTTGATTTGGCAATGATTTCTTGGATATGATACCAAACACACAGGCAACAAAAGGATAAATAGAACTTTAAAAATTTTCTGCAGCCAAATGCAGTGGCTCATGTCTGTAATCCCAGTGACTTGGGCAGCTAAGGCAAGAGAAGTGCAAATTTGAGGCCAGCCTCAGCAATATAGTGTGGCCCTAAGCAATTTGGTGAGACCCTGTCATCAAATAAAAAATAAAAAGAGGAGGGGTTGTATAACCCCTGGGTTCAATCTTCAGTACCAAAATAAGAAAAAAAATCACTGTGCATCAAAAGTCACTATCTAGAGAGTGAAAAGACAAACTCACAAAATAGTAGAAAATATTTACAGATCCTATATCTATTAAGAGTATAATATGCAGAATATATGAAGAATTACTGAAATCCAACAACAAAAAACAAACAACCCAATTCAAATATGGGCAATGATTTGAATATTTTTCCAAAGATATGCAAATGGTCGATAAGCACACAATACTCAACATCACTAGACATTAGGGAAATGGAAAGCAAAAGAACAATGAGATACTCCTTACACCCTTAGGATAGGATATTTTTAAATGAAAAATAACATGTTGGCAAGAATATGTAAAAATTTAAACCCTTGTGTATTGCTGGTGGGAATATAAAATGATCCTATTACTGTGAAAAACAGATTGGTGGTTCCTCAGAATCTACCATATTATTCTGGCAGTTTCACTTCTGTTATGCACAAAAGAATTAGAAGACGGAAATGGATCCTTGTACACAATAATCAAAAAGTTAATAACTAGATGAACAGATGAACAACCTGTGGTATATCAGAGCCAGGCTCAGTGGTGCACAGGAGGAGTCCAGGTACTTGAGAGGTTGAGGTTGGAGGATTACTTGATCCCAGAGAGTTCTAGACTACCTGGGTAGCAATGAAACCCTGCCTCAAATAACCCTGAAAAACAAAAATGTGGTATATTCAAATAATGGAATATTATTTGACTATAAAAAGGAATGAAATACTGAATGTATGCTACAACATGAACAAAACTGGAAAACATTATACTAGCCAGGCGTAGTGGTGCACACCTATAATTCTTGGGAGGATTGCTTTTTTTCCCCCCCGCTTTGGGGTACTTGCTTTTTTGTGCCTGGCTTATTTCACTTAATGATCTCCAGTTTCACCCATGTTATGGCAAATAGCAAATGACAGGATTTCATTCTTTTCCAGGGGAATGCTGTGCATCAAATCTGGTTCTTCTGCCTGCTAAGCCCTGCTGTATCACTGAACTACATCTATGTTCTCAGCCTTATTTCATTCTTTTTTTATGATGCTGGGGATTGAAAAACACACACACACACACACACACACACACAAAATCGCTAGGCAAGCACTCTGCCAACCAAGCTATATTCCCAGCCCATTCATTCCTCTTTATGGCTGAATAGTATTCCAGGATCTTAATTGGCCATCTTCATTCACTCAGGAAAAGCTGTCTTTTTGGCACAAAGCAGAGGAACAGTTGATAAACGGTAGTAGTTCATTTATCAGAAAAACATATGTGCACTTTGCATGATGCAGCCAAAGTGAAAAAATTACACCAAAGGCAGCTCCTGGAGGACTACTAGACAACAAGAATTAAATTTTAGTTCTTCCACTGTCAATAGTAACATCTCCAAGCATCACCAACTGTGCTAGCTACTGTCATGTGGTTGGGTGGAAAGAGAGCCTATTTTTCTAAGCTATAAGGAAAGTAAGAAAATTCTTTTCCTATAAGGAAAAGAAATGGCTAACTGAATAGTTTGTTGTTGTTGTTGTTGTTGTTTTGGTACTGGGGGTTGAATATGGGGGTGTGCTTTACTACTGAGATACATCCCTAGTCCTTTAGTTTTTGAGACAGGGTTTCACTAGGTTACTGATGGTCTCACTAACTATCTGACTGGCCTCAAACTTAGTCCTTCTGCCTTGGCCTCTCCAGTAATTGGAATTACAGGTGTGCACCACTGTGCACAGCTGAGTGTTCACTTCTATGTTTAAGTGGGCAAGGAACCCACCGCCTTTTTTTTTTTCTGTGCTGGTCAGCAAACCCAAGGCCTCCTGCATGTTAGGCAAGTGTTCTACTGTTGAGCCACAATCCCAGCCCTCAGTGCCTTTCTTTCAAAGAGGCTGATGGTATGAGTGCAGTGAGTAAAAAATCATCAATAGTAGGGCATACCTTTGTGACAAAGCTGTTCATATACTGCATACACCCTCAATATTTGAAAATTTAATATGATAGATTATTTTACATGATCTCAAAGAGCTGTGAATGAAGCATCAAAATCAAATCACTTCTCTACATGGAAAATGTAGCCTCCTTAAAAGAATGTGGTAACTTAAGTGAAATTTAAAAACAATAATCATCACAGTCTAAACACTATCTCTGGCTCTAATAAAAAATTCAGACAGCTGGGCACTGTGGCGCACGCCTGTAATCCCAGCAACTAGGGAGGCTAAGGCAAGAGGATTGCGAGTTCAAAGCCAGCCTCAGCAATTTAGCGAGGCCCTAAGCAACTCAGTGAGACCCTGTCTCTAAATAAAAAAATACAAAATAGGGTTGGGGATGTGGCTCAGAGGTCAAGTGCCCCTGAGTTCAATCCCCGGTTCAAAAAAAAAAAAAAAAAAAATTCAGACAGGTTGGGTGTGGTGGTACATGCCTGTAATCCCAGCTACTTGGGAAGTTGAAGCCAGAGGTTCACAAGTTTGAGGCCAGCCTGGGCAATTTAGTGAGACATTATTGATACCACCGCATACCAGTGACGAGTTCTGCTTCCTCCGGTGTTGAAGTATAACACCAGAGAAGCATGCACGCCAAGGCAAGCATATTAAGCAGGCTTCATTTAAAAGTAGTAATACAAACTTCTTCCAGGTGGGAGCAGGGGGGCAGCCATGGCTGATGTTCTGGAATCCCCCAGAAGTGAGCACATCCTCCATCTTTTATAGGTTAGGGTCTTCTTTTGTTCTGCCCCTTCCTCTGACCCTTATCTCTCCTTCCTGCCCATATGGCGGTGGTGACACAGCAAAAAGGTGAGGTGCGAATGGCAGGGGGAAGGGCCACATGGAGATTCAGGTGGGGGACCAGGAGGCATTAATTAGCAAGTCCCTGCCTGCAACTTTTGGGGAGGGGCAGTTAAGCAGGTAACCTTGGTGATCAAAAGGGCTCTGGAGACACTGACATTCCAATTTCCCAGGGGTGTCTCCAACTTCCCAGACTCCATTCCTCAATTTGCCCAGATTCCCTGATTTCAACACTAACTGCCTGTCAATTCTGGCTTCATTATCTCAAATAAAAGATAAAAAGGGTTGGGATTGTAGCTCAGTGGTAAAGTACCTCAGGGCTCAATCCTCAGTACTGCCCCAAATTTATAAATGCAGATAGCTTGAACTTGCTGCTGACCACTCAAACTCTTCAAAGGTTCTGCTTTGTCTCTAAATGAAAAAATCTTGGCCGGGCATGGTGGCACACGCCTGTAATCCAAGCGGCTTGGGAGGCTGAGTCAGGAGAATCGCAAGTTCAAAGCCAGCCTAAGCAACTCAGTGAGACCCTGTCTCTAAATAAAATACAAAACAGGGCTGGGATGTGGCTCAGTGGCCAAGTGTCCCTGAGTTCAATCCCTGGTTCAAAAAATATAAAATGAAATAATAAAATAAAATAAAATAAATAAAATAAAATAAAATAATAAAATAATGAAATGAAATGAAAAAATCTGGAGAAGCATTGTTATGATTCTCACTCATTTGAGCCCTCAATCTCAAGGATGTAAATCCAGGTAAACAGGATTCCCTAGGTGTGTCATGATCAGAAATTACCTGAGATAATCGGCTACAAAGAAAGGTGAGCTCAGGTTTGGAGGTTTCATCCATGACTGATTGGCCCATTTTTGAGCCTGTGAGGACATAGCACATCATGGCAGGAGTGCATGGTGATTAGAAAGCAAAAATGAGGAAAAGGAAAGATTGGGGAATCCCAATATCCACTTCAAGGGTCTTCCCCTTAACTGAACTAACTTCCTTCCACTAGTCCCCATTGTAAAACTCAAGAAAGGGTGACGCGGGGACTTGGCGGGTAGAGGTCCCAAAGGCGGAGGCGGGCGAAAAGAATGCGCTCGCCAGAGTCAGACAATAGTGGTAGCTTGATTTTATTGGAATGTGTGTCCCGGGCGAAATCTCTAGCCCCCCGGGGGTGAAAGTCGGGGTGGGAGAGCCAGGAGAAATCGCACGTGGCTTTGGCTGCTCAGGGTTTTTATACAGAGGAAGGGGGTCAAGGGGTTCTGCCCAGGAAAAGGTGGACCCAAGGTGGACGTCAGGGTCAGCAGGTGTGCCTCATTGGTCACTTCTGGCACAGTGTGTTGCTAGGTGACCGTGTTCCCTCCCCCTGCAGCCGCCCAATACGACCTAACATTCCGACCTTTTTGGTGATATAGGGCGCCGGAGTCTGTCTGGCTACTTCCTGCATGGTTGGGGGCGTCGTGGGAAAAAAGATCTTGGGGTCTAGGTCGGTGGGGAGGCGGCTGTCAGGGTGCAGGAGCATTTGGTTGTATGGCATTCTGGCAACCTCACTCAAGCAGCTCTGGGCAAATTCAGATGCAGGAGTTTTCTCAATGAGTCCAGTTTCTCAGTCTGGTTTCGTTGATGAAGTATTCTTCCTCTAGGAATAGGCATGTTTCTCCTTTGTTCGCTGTCAGAAGATCTAGTGTTCAGCAGTTCTGTAAGGAAACTTGGGTAACAGATGTTATTTGTCTCTGTAGGGATACCAGGGTTTGAACAAGCCAGATTATTTCAACTTCACTATATAGAATGAATTGAGGAACTAAAGAGGAGGGCACACAGAAAGCGAAGGGCATATTGGGATCTAATTTTTGTCAGAGTACCATTACATCAGAAGAAGAATCCTGGAGGAGCAAATGTGGGAGAAGAGACTTGCATGGCTTAGTTGCAAGGTGCTGAGTTAGAGAAAGTGTAACAGTACGCAAAGTTCTCTGAGGAGTTGTAATAAGGGGAACTCTGTTCAAAGGTGAATAGGAGTCCTGTGAGCCTGTGAGGAATTATTAAGGGGGGTACTCATAGGAACGGTCGTTAGCAGGGTCTGGTCCAAACCTGCACAAAGAAAACAATCTTAGGTGTTATTAACTCTGGAGAGATTGAGAAGTCAAAGACCTTGATGTATCAGAGAAAGACCTGAGAAAGGATTAGCATTAGGGTGAGTAGCTGCGTTGATCTGGTGTTGGATTTCCTTTTCCTGCTCCTGGATGGTTAGGTGAAGCTGAGGAACCACCTGAATATAAACTTTTAGATTCTAAGTGAAGCCTTGGGACGGTTGGCTGTTGTCCCTGTGTAAACTTTACCATCAAGGATTGGGGTCGGTAGGGTGATATGGAGTCTTCAGGTGATGTCGAGGCTTCTGGAGACTAGTTGAACAGTCTGAGAGGTGAAGGCTGGACTCTCATCTGACTGGATGGATGCAGGAAGTCTGAATCTGGGAATAATCTGCTCAAAGAGGATAGCAGGCAATGTCAGCAGTTTCCCTGGGGGTGGGGAAGGTTTCTATTCAGCCTGAAAAAGTATCAACCAAGGTAAGTAAGTAAGGGAGCTTTCTTGCATCTGAGCATATGGGTGAAATCAATCTGCCAGTTTTCACCTGGAAAACTGTTCACTGTCAGCTGTCAAGACCTAAAGGACGTAGGATCCTCCCATGTAAAGGCAAAGAGGTAATACAAGTCAGGGTGAAGAGGAACTGTAAAGAACACATACATCTTTAAGACCTAGGACTGTGAAGTGAGTGGTTGAAGGGGGGATGTGAGAGAAAAGAGTATAAGGGTTTAGGAACCACTGGGTGGATGAGAATAGCTGCCTCATTAATTAGGCAGAGGTCCTGGACCAAGCGATAGGCTCCTGAGGGTTTACATACAGGCAATGTGGGGGTTTTACAGGGGGGAGTCAGTAGGGATGAGGAGTACCTGAGTAACTGACCTATGATGGGTCTAAGTCCTTCCTGGAAACTGAGGACATGAAGGAAACTTAGCATGAGGTTTCAGTTAGATAAGGACTGGCTTGTGGTGGGAGGAGATGACTGGCTTGGAAGTGTCCCAGACTTGGGGGTCAGCCGGGTTTGGGGGTAACAGTACAAAAGGTGGTGTGGGAGAGCAAGAGAATATAAGAAACAGAGTTAGAAAAAGGTGAGTAGTAATGCGCTTGGGAAAAAGTTATAGGGTGGCTCCCAGAAGTTGGAGAACATCTCTGCCTAGGAGGGGGACTAGACAGGAGGGAATTACCAGGAAAGAGTATGTGAAAGAATGTCCCTCCAGGGCACAGGCTAACTTAGCTGTTCTGTTTGGGAAGGAGGGTTTCCATCAATTCCCATAACCGAAACCTGGGAAGGAAATAAAGGCCCAGAGTGGGCAGGCAAAACAGAATAGGTACCTCCTGTGTCCCTGTGGTTGCCCTGGGTTCAGCGATCCTCGAGTTCAGGCTTCTTCAGTCTTCTTCGAATCCCAGCAGTTGAAGTAAAGGCACCGTCTGACTGGTCACACCCCTGCGTAGAGGCGCTAGGGAGGGGCCAGCCATAGGGTAGTCAGTTTTCCAGTGTGTCCTGCTTGTTTGCTTGTGGAGACGACTTGGTTGGGGTCATAGCTTGACCCTGGCAGAGAGGACAGCTGGTCCTCCTTTGGAGTTCTTGCTAGACCACAGGTTAACTACCAGGGACTGGACTGGAGTGTTACCTTTTTCTGTAAATAAG
>JAJEJO010003227.1:225391-245586 GCA_020662805.1 Glaucomys volans | reverse complement strand
AGGTGACCGTGTTCCCTCCCCCTGCAGCCGCCCAATACGACCTAACACCCATCTCTTGATGATTCTGCCTCTTCTCATAGTGCCCTGGGCTGTGGACCAATACTCTATACATAGGTCTTTGGTGGACATTTCAGATCCAAACCACAGTAACTTGCATTCCCAGCCCAGGGCTTGAAACCAGCTCTCTACTAACTAGTTATGTGAATCTGGTTAAATTACTTTACTTGGATCCCCCATGACTTACCTGAACATTCAAGACTTCACTTACTTCATGGAATTATGAGGATGAAATGATGCAGCATAATTTCAAAGGTGAATAATAATGACTACTGGGCATTAATTTCTTCTGAGATTTCTCTATTGTCACTAGGGGGCAGAATTGTCCCAAGATTTAAGAGGCAACATGGGATCAACCCTGTGACTCAAATTTGAATTTTCAAAGCAGTTTTGAAAACCTGTGAGTGGTGGTGACAGAGCTGCACTGTGGTTTTTGTGAGCCCTAGTCACTTTTGCTAGCGTTTGGGCTCCTGCCTCCATAAAAGTATTAAAAATGATATTTTACAACTGTGTTATAGTAGAGACTATTGCTTTTATATCTATGAATTTGTACTTTTAAGCCCAGGTCAAACTAATTATTTTTATAATTATTATTTTTCTTAAGAAATTAAACATTGTTGTGGGCCTCTAGAGATACCATGGCCCCCAGCACTTTTCCAACTGTGCCTATTGGTTAAGTTGGCCCTGAGTGGAGGGGATTACACATCTCTCATGATGCAAGAGGATGAGAGAAGCCTAGGTTTTGAAAGTGTCTGAGTCTTGGCCAGGCATTTCATGGGTGGTATGCCATAACAAAATACACAGAGTGAGCTGCTAAACCACAGAAGCTTATATTTTTGAAGTTTGGGGGGCTAAAAAACAAGGTCAAAATGTCAGCAGATTTGGTTTCTTCTGAGGCCTCTCTACCTTGCTGCTTCCACACATGATCTTTTATACATATATATATGTGTATATACATATACATGTATAGATGTACATACTATATATATTGCATGACATGAAAATGTACTTAATGTTACATTTTTGTTGTGTCTATCCAAAAGTTACTAATGTTTCCTGTCTTAACAGTAGGAGAAAGAGGTTTTAGATATTAACCAAATGCCCAAGGTCACACTATATAATATGAATATTACTATATGTATATTCATATGAATATTACTTAGCCTTAAAAAGGAATGTAATGCTACAATAAGAATGAACCTTGCAGACATGTTAGGTGAAATAAGCCAGACACAAAGAATAAATTCTGTATGATTCCACTAATATCAAGTCTCTAGAATAAGCAAATACATAGAGACAGAAAATAGAATGGTGGCTTTCAAGGGTTGGAGGAATGATGGAATGGAAGTTATTGCTTATTGCTTAATGGTTGTAGTTTTTCTTTGGATCGATGAAAAGATTTTGGAAATAGTGGTGAGGGTTACATGACATGCAAATGTACTTAATGCTATTAAATTGTATACTTAAAAATATTGAAGTGGTAAATATTATATTTTATCAGAATAAAACTTTTTAAATTGGGTGAAATAAAAAGTTTTAATTCAGGCTGGGGTTGTAGCTCAGTGGCAGTGTGCTTACCTAGCATGTGTGAGGCACTGGGTTTGATCCTTAGTATCACATTTTTAAAAAAAAATAGAATAAAGGCATTCTGTCCATCTACAACTACAAAAAAATTAATAAAAAAAGTTTTAATTCTTTCAGAAAATGGTTAATTTTATGTTATGTAAGTTCCACTGGGTTTTGTTTTTGTTTGTTTGTTTGATACAAAGGATTAAACCCAGAGGTACTTAACCACCTAGTTTTTTTTTTTTTTTTTTTTTTTTTGTGAACCAGGGATTGAACTCAGGGACACTCGGCCACTAAGCCACATCCTCAGCCCTATTTTGTATTTTATTTAGAGACAGGGTCTCACTGAGTTGCTTAGGGCCTCACTAAGTTGCTGAGGCTGGCTTTGAACTCGCGATCCTCCTGACTCAGCCTCCCAAGTCACTTGGATTCCAGGCGTGTGCCACCACGCCCGGCTTAACCACCTAGTTATATCCCCAGCACTTTCTAGCTTTTATTTTGAAACAGGGTCTCCCAAAGTTGCTTCGGGTCTTGCTAAGTTGCTGAGGCTGGCTTTGAACTCACAATCCTCCTACCACAGCATCCCAAGCCACTGGGATTACAGGCGTATGCCACCATGCCTAGCTATACTCCCACATTATTGCAACACTGTTCACAATTGCCAAAACGTGGAATCAACCAAAGTGTCTATCAATATATGAATGAATAAAGAAAATGTGGTGTATATACACAATGGAATACTATTCAGCCATAAAAAGAATGTAGCAATATGGATAGAACTGGAGGACATTATGTTAAATGAAATAAGCCAGGCACAGAAAGATAAATACCACAGGATCTCAAATTATTTGTGGGACTAAAATATTGCTTCCATAGAAAAATAGAGTGGAACAATGATCATTAGAGACTTGAAAGGGTCAGGGTGAGGGAGGATGAAAAGAGATTAGATAAGGGGCATTAAAACAGATATTATATGTTATTGTATAAGGAGGAATTATATTGGGTTTTAAAATTTTTTTTAGTTGTCAATAGACCTTTATTTTATTTTGTTTATATGTGGTGCTAAGAATTGAATCCAGTGCCTCACACATGCTAGGCAAGTGCTATACCACCGAGCTATAACCTCAGCCCATTTTTTTTTATTTGTTTTGGTGTTGGGGACCAAATTGAGGGTCTCATGCTAGGCAAGCACTCTACCACTGAGCTACACCTTCAGCCCCTTAGTTCTAATCTTCTATAGCACAGTAACTATTGTCTACAACAATCTATGATATATTTTAAAATAATTAGAAAGACTGGTGTGTAGCTTGGTGGTAGAACACTTGCCTACCATGTACAAGACCCTAGATTTGATCTTTAGCACCAAAATAAACAAACAAAAACAAAACTTATAAAAGAATATGAATGTTCCCAACACATAGAAATGATTAGTGTTTGAGGGGAAAAAGAAATGTTAATTACTGATTTGATCATTATACATTGTATGTATATGTATCAAATTATCACTCTGTACCCCATAAATATGTGCAATTATCATGTCAATAAAAAAGAAAAAATTAGTGTTTGGAGACTTCAAATACACATATTCCTAATGAGTAGGACAATGCACTTGAAGCTGCCGGGAATCTCCAGAGAATTATGCTGAGTGGAAAAACCAGTCCATTAAGGTTATATGTTACGTAAATTGTATAACATTCTTTCAATGACAAAATTATAGTAGATATAGAGAATAGATGGGTGGTTGACAGAGTTTAAGGACAGGGTGGGGGTGAGAGGGAGGTTAGTGGGGCTAAAAAGGGACTACATGAAGAATCCTTTTAGATCCCAGTGATAAAAAGGTACTTGATACAGTATCTTGATAGAGCATTGTAGTTGTGGTAATGTATAGTTTTGCAAGATCCTCCCACCAGGAGAAACTGGATAAAGGGTACACAAGGATCTCTTTGTAACATGTAATATGTCTACATAGGAATTTACAATTGTCTTTAAAAAAAAGTTCAATTAAAAAATATCGCCGGGCATGGTGGCGCACGCCTGTAATCCAAGCTACTTGGGAGGCTGAGTCAGGAGCATTGTGAGTTCAAAGCCAGCCTCAGCAACTTAGCGAGGCCCTAAGCAACTCAGTGAGACCCTGTCTCTAAATAAAATATAAAATAGGGCTGGGGATGTGGCTTAGTGGCCGAGTGTCCCTGAGTTCAATCCCTGGTTCCAAAATATATATATATATATATATCATTTTGGCACTGGAGATAAGTTCAGTGGTAAATTGGTTGCCTACTATGCACAAAGCTCTGGGTTCAATCTCTGCTTCTGGAAAAAAAAATTGTTTCCTGTGTAGAGTTTGTTTGGTGGCAAGCAAGAGGGTTGTGGGGTAGACCATAGATTCTTTTGTCCAAACCTTTCATTTTAAAGATAAGGAGATTGCCCTGTGTACATGTATGAACGCACAGATGGTGTGACTCTACTTTGTGTACAACCAGTGAAACAACAGCTGTACTCCATTTGTGTTCAATGAATCAATAAGTAAATAAAAAAACAAAAGAAACAAAAAAAAATCTATCTATCTATCTATCTATCTATCTATCTATCTATCTATCTATCTATCTATATATTTACTACCCAGTGGTACTTTAAAATAAAAATGAGATTCCTTAAAAAAAATAAATAAATAAAGATAAGGAGAGTTTTGCATGACTTTTCTTCTTTTCATTTCTTTTTTTTCTTTTCTCTTTTCTTTTCGGTACCAGGGATTGGACCCAGGGGCACTCCACCACTGAGCCACATCCCCAGCCCTGTTTTGCATTTTATTTAGAGACAGGGTCTCACTGAGTCGCTTAGGGCTTGGCTAAATTGCTGAGGCTGGCTTTGAACCCTCGATTCTCCTGCCTCAGCCTCCCAAGTGCTGGGATTACAGGCGTGCGCCACCGTGCCCAGCTAAAACTTTGGGTACAACAGAATTTCTTTATGATCAATTAAAAAGCAGAACACAGGAAATATTAGTTTCTAAAACTGGCCTTGGGAAAGAGAAATTCTAGTTTCTGTGGTCTGCCCTGGTGAGGGAATTAACAGCCAGGAAGCATGAATTTAAACCAGAAATACATATCATAATATCATAAAGCACAACAAAAAAATTTGGTGGCTGGTAACAGTCCAAAGTTATTGGGGAGGTATTGATACCAAAGTCATATAACACCATTCAGCAAATATAATAAATACAGCAAATACAATGAATACAAAAAAAAATTTGGTTTATTATGTTGCAAGACAGTGAATCAAGAACCTTAACCATCTAAGTGATTTGTACCAAGTAGTCCCTGGAAGAAATTCCAAAGGATCCTGCTGAGATTTTAATCTCTGTGTCTTTGAGGCTAGGGCCAGAAAAACTGCCAAAGACTTATTAGCAAAGCAGATTTTTAAAAGGATTTCCTAAGGCTTGTGCTATTCCTAAGATTACATCTCAGGTAGAGCAGGTTTTTGGCTACTTCTATCTTTAATTTTCATTAATTGTTTTTTAAAATTTACACTTTGCGCCTGTAATCCCAGCACTTGGGAGGCTGAGGCAGGAGGATCCCGAGTTCAAAGCCAGCCTCAGCAACTTAGCGAGGCCTTAAGCAACTCAGTGAGACCCTGGCTCTAAATAAAATACAAAAATAGGGCTGGGGATGTGGCTCAGTGGACCCTGAGTTCAATCCCTAGTACCAAAAAAAAAAAATAATAATAATAATAATAATAATAAAAAAAATTAAAAAAATAAAATTTATACTTTGTGGTAGATTGAATTATTGTCATTTGTCCCAGTTCTTAATGTTCTATCTGCTTGTTCTTTGTCATGTAGGTTTGCAGTTCCTCCACTATGAGTAGAATAGTTTTCTCTGTCTTGTTAATAGTAAGCTTGGCCATGTGACTTGCTTGGGTCAATGCAGCATCTAGGAATGAGGGGAGGCCTTAAATGAGTTTGGGTGTTGTGTCTTGACTCTCCTGTTCTGGGAAACTGTTGGTGCAAGGAAGATGAGACACTTGAAGCAAACTTTAGTCAATTTACAGATTAATGAGCAAGAGAATAAATGCTCGTTGTCATCCTCCACTGAACTTGGGATGATTTGCTATGCAGTGATGTTCCAAAAATAGCTCACTAGTACACATACGGAATGTACTTCTAATTCATATTTTGTATACATAATGTAAGGAGAAAAATTAAAATTTATGTTTTTATGGTTTTTCTTTACAAAGGCATTCTTTAAAATTTTTTGGTCTTGCTCATTTTTATTTCAGTCTTGATTTTGTCTTATCAAGAATCTTATTAACACTTTGTGATGCCAATTCTTGGAAAGAATATTTTCTCCTTTGCCTTTGCAAAAAAGCAAAAGGGGATTGAACCCAGGGGCACTTAACCACTGAGCCACATTCCCAGCTTTTTTAAATATTTCAAGACAGGGTCTCACTGAGTTGCTTAGGGCCTCACTAAGTTGCTAAGGCTGACTTTGAACTCTGGATCCTTCTGCCTCAGCCTCCTGAGTTGCTGGGATTACAGGTGTGCACTATGCCTGGTTTTCCTTTGCTTTCTTTTCTTTTTCTCAATATTTTTTAGTTGCAGATGGGCACAATACCTTTATTTTATTTATTTTTTGCGGTGCTGGGGATTGAACGCAGGGCCTTGTGTTTGTGAGGCAGGCACTCTACCAATTGAGCTATATCCTCAGCCCTATTTTATTTATTTTTATGTGATGCTGAGGATTGAATCCAGTGTCTCACATATGCTAGGCAAGTGCTCTATCACTGAGCCTTTCCTTTCTTGAAACAGAATCTCCAACAATTCAAGCTCTCCTTCCCATAAACTGCACCATCATTTTGAACCCCTATCATTGAAGAAATTCTCCAAGCATACTTTTAGAATGGTGTACTTGAAAGTGTTGAAAAGAAAGGAACTGGATTGATGTATATTAACCTGGGTAACTCTTAAAAATAAAATTGAACTGGGTGCAGTGGCACATTCCTGTTATCCCAGCAACTCAGGAGGCTGAAGCATGAGGATAACAAATTCAAGGACAGCCTGGGCCATTTAGTGAGACCCTGTCTTAAAATAAAAAATAAAGTGGCTGGGAATGTACCTTAGTGGTAAAGTACCCCTGGGTTCAATCCCTGGTTCTGCAAATAAAATGAAATTGACAAATAACTATTTTTCTTTTTGGCAGTGCTGGGGATTGAACCCAGGGCTTTGTATTGTGAGGCAAGCACTCTACCAACTGAGCTATATCCCAAGCCCAACAATTGCTAATCAGCGTTCCTTCACTATTGTAAAACATCTAATCACCTTAGCAAGGGAGAGGGCTTAGTTTGGCTCATGGTTTCAGCCCATGGTCAGATGGTTGTTACTTTGAGCCTGTGGCAGCATCATGGTAGGAGCATGCGACAGTGGTCCTGCTTACCTCATGGTGGCAGGAAGGTGATGGGGGGAGAGGAGGTGGAGGAGCCAGGGGCTGGCTTTAAAACATGGGCCTTAAGGGCCATTTAAGATCCAAACTGTCACCATTACAAGAGGCTAAAAAGTCATTTATGGAAAGAGTCAGAGGACAGATAGGGCATTAAGGAGCAAACAGAGGCTGCACTTAGAGAACAAGAAGACTCTTATGGGGGCTGATAGTTTATTGGGACTTTGGTGATAATCTGATTTCTTTTAAACTTGACTGGAACCAAATGAAAAATGTCTCCCTTGTTGATTCCAGATGGGAGACCAGTGTTTATTTGTTCTTTGCTCTTTTCTGCAACTTTAACATTTCTTCAAAAAAGTTGTTTCACCTATCCCCATAGCACTTCTCCCTGAATGGGGTCGAATCAAGGAATGAAAGCCATCTGAGTCTAGGAAGTCGGAGACCACCCCTGGGAGGATGGAGTGTCGGTGTCTCAAGAGTTCCTTGATCATCAAGGCTACCTGCCTATACTACTACTCCCAAAATGGCTGCAGGCAGGGAATTGCTAATTAATGTCCCCTGAACCTGCCTGAATCCCTCCATTTGGCCCTTCCCCCTGCCATCTGCTTCTCACCTTTTTGCCATCTCACCAGCATCTCTTGAGCCTAGTCACTTTTTTTTTTTTTTTTTTTTTTAGGCAGGAAGGAGAAAGATAAAGGGGGGAGAGAACAGGAGAACAAAGGAGATTCTAATTTGTAAAAGATGCAGGGTGTGCTCACTTCTTGGGATAGCAGAACACTAGCCATGGCCCACTTCTCCCTCCTGGGAGAAGTCTGTGTTAGCACCTTTAAATAAAACTTGCTTAATATGCTTGCCTTGGCCATGCTTCTCTGGTGTTATACTTTAACATCTGAAGAAGCAGAACTCATCACTGATAAATGGCAGTATCACCATCAGCTCTTGTCCCATGTGTCTCCCCCACATGACCATGACTTTTCAGAGAACTGGCCTGATAGGTACGCAGGTGACCTACAATACATTGATCTGTTCAATAATGATTGAGAAGCCATGTGCCAGTGTTATGCAAGTGGCTGGGAATAAGACTGCAAAGACTTTGGCCTCTCAAAATTCACAGGTTAGTGGGGTATCCTGACAGGTGAGCAGGCAGTTCATTGTGTGGGGAGTTAATGGATTGAGGAAACACATAAGAGGGATGCCTAATAGCAAAGGGAGTGGTTTGGAGTTCACAGGAAAGGGACTAGAGAAATATGAAACAGATCTTAAGTTGGGGAAATGAAGGGATGAGAGAAAGAATATCTCCAGCTAAGGGAGGGAGACAGTTTTTGTGCAAGAGCTTCAAGCAAAAAGAGCATGAAGAATTTGAGGAAAAGAAATTTGGGGTGGTGGAGAGTAGAGGAGGGGTTTGGAGAGAAGGGTAGGCTGAAATATTAACTTCTCCTTCATAACTAGTACAGGCTCTGGCCCTACCACTTAACTACATAGGTGCCTTACTGAATCTCTTATAAAGCCTGTTTCCCCCCTCTACAGAATGGGGACAAAATCACCATCTACAGCATAGATTCTTGTGAAGATTCAAGGAGATAATAAACAAAATGTTTGGCATTTGATCGGGGCTCAATAAATGCTACTTTTTATCTAGGGGTTAGGGGAAAACCATGGAGAGATCTAAGGGGTAGTCTGAACAAGTGAAAGCTGAACATTGTGAAACTGTTTTACAATCAGTACAGGAAGGGCACAAATTGTGTCAAACCTGAGATGCTATAATACTTTGGGATTTCCCCCCCTATATAACATTTCACCATCTCCAAGAGTCTGAGATTAAAAATGCAAAAGAATAGGAGATAAATTCCTAAAAGGACTCCCACCAATGCAAGCCTCCACCCTCACCTTCCTCACATACACCTGAGGTAGGTGACTCCAACTTGATGCCACCTCCAAAGAGCACAACCAATCAGATGGTGGGAAGCCAGCAGTAGATGTGTGCCCCTGGAACTGCACAGAAACAGATATCAAAAGGTGCTCATTTCAAACATCAGTGGCTGGGCAGCCACCAGCTAGGTTCCTTGAGGAATAATTGAAAGGTGGAGTAGAATTAAGGGGTCTTCAAATATTCAAAGAGTGGGTGGGCAAAGAGTTCTTTCACAAGGGGAGAACCATTCATCAACTCAGAAATGTTTATGACCCCTTACCACATACAACCATGCATTAGTTACTGACAGAGACAGATTAGAGAAATGTCATCAGGTGATTTCTTTGTTGTGTGAGCATGATAGTGTACTTAAATAAACCCTCTAAGGTATAGATAAATCATTCAATGTGAACCTTTTTTTTTTTTTTTTTTTTTTTTTGGTACTGGGGATTGAACCCAGGGGCACTTGACCACTGAGCCACATCCCCAGCCCCATTTTGTATTTTATTTAGAGACAGGGTCTCACTGAATTGCTTAGGGCCTCGTTAAGTTGCTGAGGCTGGCTTTGAACTCGCGATCCTCCTACCTCCGCCTTCCAGGTGCTGGAATTACAGGCGTGCGCCACCACGCCTGGCTTCAATGTAAACTTTTGATGTACTAAATATTAGATGGATGAGGTTACTATTGGTGTTAACACAGCATACATTCTACAATATGCTTTTTTTCTTTTTAGTATGCTTTAATAACAGCATAAAATAAATGAACCAGTAACAATATAGTCATTTATAATCCAACTTGTACATAACTGTATATGCTCTTATGTGACTGGCAGCACAGGTCTGTTTGCACCAGCAACACAACAAACCCATGAGTAATGTGTTATGCTACATTATCTATGAACAGGCAATATTAATTTTTCAGCTCCATTATAATCTTGCGTATGAGACCACCGTTATGTAAGTTGTTCAGTGTTGACCAAAATATTATTTGTTACAAATGGCTGCATGTCAAACACTGTTCTAGGTGCTTGAGGGGCCACCAGAGATCAGAGCAAATGAAACAAAGTCCCTGACTTCAAGGAGCTTACATTACAGCAATTAACATAGGTGGGGAAGTAATGGTAACTACTACAAAATGCAAGGGGAATGGAATGGGGGACATATGGAATGGGGACATACTTGAAATGAAGTGATAAAAAGCAAAGATCCATCTATAGTGGAAGAAGAAATGAGGGAAGAGCATCCATGCCCAAGTTAAGGTAAAGAAAGTACACATATAAGGTAAGTATGCCTGGTCTGTTCAAATTGCTTCTACAACCATGGTGAAATGTGAAGTAAAGCTATCAGCTGTCAATGAGACGGACACAACTGGAGATTTAAGATGTTATGAAAAACTTACTATGACCCTGGAGAATTAGAAATTTTCTAGAATACTTAATAGAGAAGTCCCAGAACGAACTGCAGAAATGAGTTCTCCATCACTGGAAGAGGGCAGGAAGAGGATTCTTTTTAAAAATATTTTTTAGTTGTAGATACCTTTATTTATTTTCATGCAGTGCTGAGGATCAAACCCAGTGCCTCACACATGCTAGGCAAGTGCTCTACACTGAGCTACAACCCCAGCCCAGGAAGAGGATTCTTAAATCAGTTTGGACAGCCGTTTTGCACTTAGACCATCTCATAAATGTTAAGATTCTGTGATGGGAGATGTTACAGTAATACTACTGAGTTAGTGGGTAATTTGTCTTCTAAAGAAAAGATGTGACAATTCTTCCCCACATGTAAAACAATGAGCAGAATTACAACTGTGTCAGACAGGATGCTTTCCAAATGGCAAAGATGACATGGATACAATTTCACATTGTGAAAGTCCTGAGGACTAAGAAGTTTTTGAAGGGAAACTGGGCACTCCTCTTGCTCTGGACAGAGGAAGAACATTCTTAGAAGAAATCATGTTTCTTTCTGGAACATGAGGCTATGGTGTGAAAGTGCTGTTTTTCAGTCATTCTTTCAAGTAGGAAGGACAGATGATTAAAAAGTGAGACCTTAATTAGAATAAGATTGTATTTCATGCATGTATAATTTTATCAAAATTGATTCTGTCATGTATAGCTAAAAATAAAAAAGCGACACCTTTTTAAAAGTAAATGAAGCCTGGCGTGGTGGCGCACGCCTGTAATCCAAGTGACTTGGGAGGCTGAGTCAGCAGGATTGCGAGTTCAAAGCCAGACTCAGCAATTTAGTGAGGCCCTTAGCAACTCAGTGAGACCCTATCTCTAAATAAAATACAAAATAGGGCTGGGGATGTGGCTCAGGGGCCGAGTGTCCCTGAGTTCAATCCCTGGTTCCAAAAAAAAAAGTAAAGTAAATGAATGGATCCCACTGTATTTACATTCTTTCAAGTAGTGTTCTCAGCAAACTAGGATCTTACTCCAAATATCTGAAACATAATTTCACCTAAATTTATAATTGCCATGGAGAAAAGTCAGTGACATTATTTAAAAAGCACAACTAAAATACTTGGTCAGTAAAATACATACATACATAGTTGGTCAATGAACCTACTTAGTAGGGTATTACTCAGACCAAAAGGATGCCTGTAATCCAACTGGCTTGGGAGGCTGAGGCAGGATTGAGAGTTCAAAGCCAGCCTCAGCAAAAGCAAGGCACTAAGCAATTCAGTGACACCATCTCTAAAATAAAACATAAAACAGGGCTGGGATGTGGCTCAGTGGTCAAGTGCCCCTGAGTTCAATCCCTGGTAACCCTGCCACCGCCACCCCCCTCCCCAAAAAAGGGGACTACTGTTTCAAATACTGTATTAGCTGGGGGAAAAAAAACCAATTTGCCACTGCTGAGTATGTTCAAAATGTCACACAGCAGGTTCTAGAGGTCACCTTCGAGGTGGAATTCTACATGTCCTGAGCACAGGACAGTTCTCAGAAAATGTTGTGGAATGTCTATTAAAAAATAAAACACACACCTGGTTGCAGAAGGTGCCCTGATGGGACAGGCAGGGCGTCTGGTGTCTCTGTGAGAATTGGATCTTTGGCATTTTTTACAGAACACTGATCTCTATGGACTCTAACATGGACTTCATTTAAAGAAACCCATGGACCATTAATGGATAAAAACATGAATCAATTTGCATTGTGGCATTCAAATTCTAGCACTTTGGGAGAGCAGCAAGTACCAAGTTTTTGAAGACCATGGCCCACTACCATTATGCATTCGAGAGTTGGGTAACCACATCAAGACTTAGATCCTCTTCAAAAGCTTCAAGTGTCATCTACATTAAAGCTCTCCATTGAACCCTCTCACAAAAGTAAAAGCTGAAAGGGACCCAACTCCATTAATACATTTTTAAAAATATTCCTTCCTCTGACTTCAGTTTCCTTGACCATTAGGGTCTTTCATGTTGTTTATGTTCCTTCAGACAAGACCCAACAAAATGGTGCATTCCAAAAAATATGTTCTATGGCCATAAGTTTTTCTTGGTAGGAAAGCATAAACTTGGTATGGAAAGTTTGGAATTAGGTCTTTTATTGTAGCCTACACAAAGCTGAATCAAGAATGTGAAAATGAGGATTAAATGTTAAAAATATTCGAGGTTAGTAGAGCATATGCTTCGCATGAACAAGGCCTGGATTCCTTCCCCAGCATCAAAAAAATCAAAAACTTCTCATATATTTATGAGGTTAGAGTATACTCTGTTTTAGAGAAAAAAGCCCCCAACCTGAAATTTGATGGTTTTTATTCTCTCCGCCTCTACCTCTTACTAGCTATATGATAATTGGGAAAGTCATTTAACTGACAACTTCATTATCTGTAAAATGTACCTGGTTTTCCCTGCCTTCCTCACAGGGTTGTTGTGAGGTTCAAATGAAATGAGGTTCACATTAAAAAAGACAGTAAAATGTGCAGTACAGATGTAGGGATGTGTTATGTAGTTGCAAATCTTTCTCTCTGCTCTTTGGCCTGGGAAGGTAGATGATTTAAACACAAGTTGAAAGCAAGTACCTTGTCCAAGCTGGATACATGGAAACAAGGCTACATTAGTTTTTTTCTCTCTGAGTAGTTGGAATACTATCATGGGCTAATTCTAAGAAGAAAGACTATAAATTTCCCCCAAATTATATATTGGCATTGATGATGTTCTAAAGGAATTGTTATAATATATATTAGTGATTTAAAATATCCATTTACTAAATTGTGACCAGCATTTTTTAAAATAAAAGAACATAGAGTAGAATATTTCACAATGCTGCCCACACGGGAAGAGTAAATGTTGTTTTAGTTGTATGTATGCTTGTGTGTATAGTTGGTTATTAAATAAAATTATTTTTTCTTGTGGAAAAAAAACCACAAAATAAAACAAAACCTCATGGTATTACAGGTATAGTTTTAACCTAGTACTAGGCTATAAAGAACAAAATTAACAGCCCAGAGTTATTTGAAAGGTTTCAAAAAAATTTTATTCTCATAAATTAACACACATAACAGTGGGCATTTTAGAGTCACAAACTACCAAACAGAAAAGGAACTGCAGGGGCATCATGTATGCCAATGTTACCAAAAATGTACAAATTTCACTGAACTATTGACCATGATAATATAGAAACACTTCAGGCAGCTACTTACTGGCCCAGACCTTGGCTCAAGAAGATGCAGCCTCTCATGGAGAATTCAAATCCAATTCAGCACCAAGAAGGGCTTGTGAAGACAGTTAACAAGCATCAAATGTGAGCGTGCTGTGCTGGATGGCAGGCTACATGAGGACCCCCTCTTCACAATCCAAGTTTCTGCTGCTCGACATGTGGCTAGATGGTATATTAAACTGTGATTTTTAGCAAAGTTAAGCCTCTGCCCCTAGCCAGCTTTATACAGAAGTTCAGTTCAGGCAAGGAGTCCTGTCCTGGTATGAATCCAGGCAAGGATACTCCCTACCTCTGGTCAATTATTTATGTTTTGGATACAGCCACCCACAATGTGGTTATTTAAGAGGTCCTTTCCATGATACCAAGGGAAAAGTTTACAGAAACAAAACAAGGGTATTAAAGAAAGCACCAACTGCATACTTCTCTCCCTACCCCAGGCAATGGGAGAAAAGTATCACTGCCCAAAAGTTGGTCTTTCATGGATCTTAATGTACATGGTACAGATGATGAGATGGACTCCCAGCTTGGAGACAGGAGCCATGGCTCTCTGTCCATTAGGCTGCAGCGCAGCCTTGGACCTGCTGCCACAGTCCTGTATATTCACTGTTGCTCTTAGCCTGGTGGGCAGGGGATGAGCCATTGGGGATTGATGCCCAGAGACTGGAATCTGAAATTGACCTCAGGTGGCTCTGGTGCCCATGCAAAAGACCCTTTCAGGCAAAATTGTGACAAAATGTCATGATTTTCACAGCTCGTGGAGGAGAACTGAGTTTTGGGATTCACAGCATGAGTTTCTGAGCTCTTCAGGCTCCAAGTAAGGCAAACGCTACATGTCTTTTCCCTGCACCTCCCTCAGCTGCAGCTCTTAAGAATAGGTTGGTAAGAAAAAGTGGATAGTCTGCTTTAGAAAGTATGAGGTACGTTCAAACTAATGGAGAAATTAGTTGGAAAGGAGACTAAGAGGAAAAAAAGTCAAAAAGAGGAGGGGAGGAATGGGGAGGTCAGTAGAGCTGGAAACTCAAAAGATGAAAAGGAGATGGGCAGAACCCTGATTGGACCTGAGATTTCTTTCTTTTTTCCCACAAACATGAAAACACTAAAACTTCTGGAGGTGTTATAGTTGAATAAATTGTAATTAATGGCAGTTTCCCATTACTTGGGGTGGGAAGTCTTCATTCTCAGAAATTATCAACTTCCAGCACACAACAGACCTCTGATAGCCCTGGGCAGGTGGCATGCCAGCAGCTGACTAGTCTCCCATTGTGGTCAGGGACCACAGGTTCTGAGGACCACTGACAACCCTGAGCTGGCTAGATAAATGGCAAAATTGGATGTTAAGACAGGTGTGGCTGAGCTCTGCTAGAACCTGATGTATCAACTTCAAGTAATTTCAAGTTTGCAATGGGGACCCCTGTTTGGAGCAGGGATAGGGCGCTCACCAGAGGGTAGGCCAAGAATTCCAAGGTTTGGCTTCAGAGCAGTTTCTCCCCTACGTCCAAGGATAAGGAAGGAGCCAGGTTTCTCTAGTCCTCCATTCCCAGAGGCCAATGTTTCAAATCACTGCTCCAGAACCTTTCAAGTGCCATGCCTATAATGGGCAAACTTGAAATTTGTTTGTCATGTTAGTATACAGTTGTACCACCTCAACTTTCATCTGCTGGGTGACCTGACTGCCACAGTACTGCTTTAGCTATGATCGGCAATGGTGCTCCCTAGACACGTTTGTATAAGGGAACAATGTATACTCATTGTACTCTCTCTAGCAAAATGACAGAGAGGCACCGAATGCCTAAGAACTTTGTCCAAGGAAGGGAGAAGTATTGAGGTGAAACACAGGTCATGTCCACATGATCTGGAGAAAGTGGATGTAGAACAGCATAATCTGGCCAGCATCATTCAGAGGCAGTATGGAACCCTGGTGCTCTTCTAATCCTATTGGGCCATGGTCTTGGAAGCTTCTGTAGATGTCCAGGTATATATCTCACTTGTTTAAATGCTATGTCTGAGGCAGTGGGCCTGGATGATAGACGTGGCACTTTTTTTTCTGCTCTTGTCAGTTTTTCTGCTCCAGCGTGGCACAAACTTAACCTGCAAAGGAAAGGCACATAGAGACCCCCCACCCCCACCCATCTCCCCACCCACTAACAAATGGGGAAACAAAAAATCCTAAGAGAGTCACCCAACATTCTAGGAGGGCACCACTTGCTCATCTCTAACTGAGAAGAGTCCCTGGAGCTATCAGAGTTCCATCAGTGGTTGCTGTGTGGCAGTGGCTCCTAGGAGGATGGAGAAGGGTGACTAGTGTCCTGAGGCTGGCTTGAGCATCTCACTCACCAGCCAAGGAAGTTGACTCTCTGAACTCTTATTTTAAATGAGAGAAAGGAAGGGAAGGAAAAAAAAAAAAAAAAAAAAAAACCTACAAGGGAAGGAGGTGGGAGGGAGGGGTGAGGGTACACAGGGATTCAGTGGGAAAGGAATGAGACTTCTGGGCTTGCTGCCCAGACTCCTGCAGGTACAAACCCAGACACTCAGCTATGTCTGGCATTTGACAGCATTTCCAGTAAGTTTGACCAGGTACCCCCAGAGAGGGTTGGCCATGGAATTTCAGAATCCCATCATAAGAATGTATCACTGGGTCTGAACTACTACCCTGACTCTCTCCCCACTCCTGGAGCAGGCTGCTCAGATAGCTGCAAACACTCCGGGTTGGTCTCTTATTACCACCCAAGCTGCTGTACTCTACTTGGTTATAAACCAACATCTGAGATAAAACCACATTCGACCTTAGCAATTTTTAAATGACTGGGAGAGAAGTCTGCTTTCACTCATTTCATTAAAAAAAAAGTTTAGTGGGCAGGAGTGAGAACCCAGAGGAAAAAGTGCTCCCTCAAATGAGCTACACTAGGAGATGAAGATGGGGAGGGATTTTGTAAAACACATGAATGGAAAAATGTTTCCTCCAGGTACTGATCAATTGGGTCAAATGCCTGGTATGTATTATCCTAAGACATGTACTATCTCTCTCTTTAATGTCTTAAAAAAAAAATCACATTTAAAGGCCCCAAACATGCAGCAATAATTCAAAAGGGTGGGGGAAGACTGAGGGGGGGAGAGAAAAAAGAAAGAAAGAAAGAAAGAAAGAAAGAAAGAAAGAAAGAAAGAAAGAAAGAAAGGAAGGAAGGAAGGAAGGAAGGAAAAAAAAAAGAAGAGAAAAAAAAAACATTAAAAGTGCAACTTACTTTGGGGCCTGGACGGGCTCCTCTGGCACTAGTGACCCACAATCACAGCGGGGGAAAAATGATGGGAAAAGGCCACAGACACACACACACAGACACACTCTCATATACATTCACACCAACAGGTTCTGGACAGATAGACTCAAAGGATTAGAAAATACAATAGCTCATCTTTTCTTGACCATCTAAATGAGCCAGTGAGACCACATGGGGCAGGACACCAGGTCCCCCTCCCTAGGCCATGTTTCTAAGTAATCTTGGTCTAGCACCACCGTAAACAAAGCAGAACTTTCATTTGGACGTGCAAATGCTGTGAGTCCTTGGAATCCTAGTGTTGCTTAAGATATGTGGCTTCTTCCTCCTGTGGATAGCAAGAGATTGGGAGGAGGTGGCCAGATGTCATTTGGGACCATTGCCAGGAGAAAGGAGCATTCCTGAGGTTCTATACTCAGCAGTAGAAGTAGAGGACCTTCCTTTACCAGTTTCTAAAAAGGCTGCACCTTGAAATAGGTAAATATTTATGAATTGGGCATCTTGAGTGGTTTGGGCCTAGGGCAAAATTAGGCGACCTCTTCCAGGGAGATCCAAAAACATACAAAATTGAGATCCCTATCTGAATTCATCTCAACAGTCTGATGACTGCTCCTGTTCCTCTTCCTTGGCAAAGAAGGTCTCTAGTTCCATTAGTTTTTGTAACAAAAGAGCATCCAGTTCTTGACTCTGCAGAGCTGCCTTCTGGGCCCTGGTAAAGCTGCCTGCCAACTTGACTTTACCTCGAGCTCTCCTCTTTCGTGGGACTGTAAAATCCTGAAATTCTAGAACTCGCTTCCTCTTCTGTTGGCTTACTGAGATTAGTGTACCATTTCGTTCCTTGGGTTCCTCAAAGATGGTCTCTAAACACCTGAAGATGGGGTACAAAACAAAATCAATGACAGACTGACTCACATAGTTCACTAACCCTTCTAGTTACTAGAAGTTGAAAGCTACCTGCACTAACGACTCCTTACTCAACTGTTTCCTCTAGCTAGCATCTACCTATATGTATGCTTTCCATGTATGTTTCCATGTATGTATGGAAAACATACATATAGGTATTTATTAACATATATGTATACACAGAGAAAAAGTTCAAACTGGATGGATGTAGAATAAAAGTGATAGTTGGGTGCAGTGGTGCACATCTGTAATCCCAGCAGCTTGGGAGGCTGAGGCAGGAGGACCACGCCAGTCTCAGCAACTTAGTGAGGTGCATAGCAACCCAGGAAGACTCTGTCTCTAATTAAAAAAAAAAAAAAAAAAAAAAGTATATATACATGTAAAAGAGCTGGGGATTGGCTCAGTGGTTGAGCACCCTTGGGTTCAATCCCCAGTACCAACAAACAAACAAAAAACCTTGACATTCAATGCCCCATTTCTGTGTAGCAGATGTTGCTTCCTTAATGTTTATTTTAAAATTCATTTCTTATTTTAAAAACTTGATTATATGATGTTTCTAAGTAGTATAAACTTTATGGAATGTGTGTTATAATTTTTCTTGGTAAAATCACTGCTGTTCTATTAATATACAATATAATTTTTACATTAGTATTGTGAACAATAAAAAAAATTGAGTATTAAAAAAAGAATAAAAGTGAGATCAATCATCCCTACCATAGATAATAACAATAATAATTTCTTTTGTGTAATTTGCCAAAAGCCATTCAATGTATAGACAAGGATAAATAACATATTAGGGATTGGCCCTTTTCTATAAAGGGCAGGTAGTACTAATATTTTAAACTTTGTGAGCCATATAGGTTGTTATTACAAATTTTTTTGTTTTCCTTTTCCCTTCTTTAACAAAAAAAAGGTAAAAACCATTACTATATGCCATTAAAAACAAAACAAAACAAACAAAAAAACACCAAAAAATTGGAAAGCTGGGTACTGTGGGACACACCTTGTAGTCCCAGCACTAAGGAGGCTGGAGTGGGAGAATACTTTGAGTCCCAGAGTTCCAAACCAGAGAAACCCTATCTCATTAAAAAGAAGAAGAAAAAAAGCCACCAGCTAGAATTTGGCCTACAGTTTGTTTACCTGTGGCATATAGCCCAAACAGTAGCAAGCTATACCTGTATACAGTGTCCTATACAATGTGCTGACCTATCGATACCCTTTAAACTTGTTCCAATTTACTACAAAGATATCTGATTTTTGGTGTGTTGGGGGCTGTGGTGGGGAGACTGGGGATTGAACCTAGGAGTGCTGTATCACTAAACCACCTCCCCAACCATTTTTATTTTTATTTTTTATTTTTTATTTTTTATTGGAACCAGGGATTGAACTCAGGGACACTCGGCCAATGAGCCACATCCCCACCCCTATTTTGTATTTTATTTAGAGACAGAGTCTCACTGAGTTGCTTAGGGCCTCGTTAAGTTGCTGAGGCTGGCTTTGAACACGCGATCCTCCTGACTCAGCCTCCCAAATCGCTTGGATTACAGGCGTGCACCACCACGCCCGGCTCCCAACCCTTTTTAAAATTTTGAGACAAAGTATGACTAAATAGCCAAGGCTGGCCAGGAACTTAAAATCCTCTTGCCTCAGACTCCAGAGCTGCTGAGATTATAAATTGTCTTGAGCCAGATTAATTTTTTTTTCAAGTATAACTAAATTTAGTGTTTAATTAAAAAAAAAAAAAAAAAAGAAGAAGAAGAAGGTAGGGCCTTTGGAAGATCATGAGCAGGAATGGGATTACTGCCCTCACAAAAGAGACCTCAGAGAGCTAGCTTGCCCCTGCCAGCTGTGAAGACACAGCTAGAAGGCCCTCACCAACACCTCATCATTTTCTATCTTGACCATGGATTTCTTTCTTTCTTTTTTTTCTTTTCACACAATTCATACAATCTTACATATACATACGCTAATACTGTTTGTCTCACCTCGCAAGCACAAGGCCCTGGGTTCAATCCCCAGCACTGCAAACAAACAAACAAATAAATAAACCAATCCCTTGCCAGATTCATTTTTTAAGGCAGTAGAGCATATTCCATTATAAGGATGAACCAAAACCTGAGCAAAGGATGTTTTAGATTGTTTCCAATCTTGTCCTATCATTTAGCAATGTTGTAATGAATAGTCTTGTACAAATGTCTTAAGAGCACATGTACAAATTTCTAGGATGAAATCCTGCAACTCTTGGGCTCTTAGACAAAAGAGACATTTGATAAATGTTATAGGTTTGAACTGAATTCAGACCCAAATGTGGTCAAGAGAAACTTTTTTTAAAAATATTTTTTAGTTATAGATGGATACTATCTATCTATCTATCTATCTATCTATCTATCTATCTATCTATCTAT
>JAJEJO010003227.1:213093-225381 GCA_020662805.1 Glaucomys volans | reverse complement strand
TATGGTACTGGGGATTGAACCCAGGGTCACTCAACCACTGAGCCACATCCCCAGCCCTATTTTGTATTTTATTTAGAGACAGGGTCTTGCTAAGTTACTGAGGCTGGCTTTGAACTCACAATCCTCCTGCCTCAGCCTCCCAAGTGCTGGGATTACAGGCGTGCGCCACCGTGCCCGGCTTTATTTATTTTTATGTGGTGCTGAGGATTGAACCCAGTGCTTTACATGTGCGAGGCAAGCGCTTTACCACTGCGCTACCGTCCCAGCCAAGAAAAACTTTCTGTATTTGGGATTAGAACCACATCTGAGTGATACATTAGTGATATATGAATCCAAAAGAAGCTGGTAAGTGTATTGGGTAAAAACACAAACTACAAAGGAACTACATTCCATATATCCACCTAACTCATATGTATTTCTTTCCTCCTCTACCACTGACCACAATTCAAGCACAGGGAGCAACAAATACCAAATTCTAGTTATTTGTAAGTACCAATATTGGTAAAACTGAAACCCTTCTGAAGTACTAGATATTTATATCAATCTTTTCAGAATTCTTCACTCTATTTCCCAGCCACATGTACCTACCTGTTTGCAGGAGGTGACTTATAATTCTTGTTGGTATATATTTCTTCTAAACTAAACTCCTTCTTCTTCAACCTGAAGAGAGAAAAAATAAAATCTTTATGCTCTCTAAAGAGAATATAGATTAGTTTCACAGCTCTACTCTTTCCATTCTTTTATTTCAATCTTGCTGTAATAAGTTAGTAATATGTCTTACATGAACAATATGTACTCTCAGTTTTCTTTCTCTGGCTGCCAATCTTCTAGTTTTGAAAGTTAGTACATTTGTGGAACTAGGAATGATGCATTTGAATTTATTCTACTATTTCATTTTACATTTTCTCTCCTTTCATGGTTCTGGAGACTGAACCCAAGGACTCACGCCTATCAGATAAGCACTCTACCACTGAGGTATATCCCTAGCATGTCTTTTTTTTAAAGATGTTGATAGACCTTTATTTTATTCATTTATTTATATGTGGTGCTGACAATCGAACTCAGTGCCTCACACATGCTAGGCAAGTGCTCTACCACTGAGCTACAACCCCAGCCCACATGTCTGTCTTTATTACCTTCTCCAGGCTTGGAAATTATACACTCTTTCTTGTAGTGGTTGACAATAATTTTACCTAGCACATTAAACTTATAGACTAAAGTGAATCGATACGTTTACCCTTCTCTCAAACAACAAAAAGTCCCTGGACATTTTTTTTTTTTTTTTGGGGGGTACCAGGAATTGAACTCAGGGGCACTCAACTAGTGAGCCACATCCCCAACTTATTTTGTATTTTATTTAGAGACAGGGTTTCACTGAGTTGCTTAGGGCTTTGCTAAGTTGCTGAGGCTGGCTTTGGCTCAAGATCCTCCGGTCTCAGCCTCCCAAGCTGCTGGGGATTACAGGTGTGCATCACCATGTTCTGCTAGGCATGGACTTTCTTTTCTCTTCTCTTCTTTATTTTTAAGACAGGTGTATTTCTATGTTGTCCAAGCTGGCCTCAAACTCCTGGACTCAAGCAATACTCTGTCTCAGTCTCCTGAGTAGGTAGGAGCATAGGTATGTACTATTGCACTTGGCTGGGTTTTTTTTTTTTAACTTTTGTATTATTATTATTATTATTATTATTATTATTATTATTATTATTATTATTATTATTTGCAGTGTGAGGCCTTCAGCATGCTAGGCAAGTGCTCTTACACTTTTAGTCCCATTAATTTTTTTTTAAAGTACCATTATGAAATGTTGATATGCTTCAATCTCCTACTTGATCTTTTGGATGTGCAGCCTTATCTTATCTGTAGGAGACTCTTCCCTGTGACATAACCCCAGTAGTCGTCATCTCTTAAGAATTATTTTCTTGTTTTTTTAGTTGTTGATGGACCTTTATTTCTATATGGTGCTGAGAACGGAACCCAGTGTCTCACACATGCCAGGCAAGTGCTCTACCACTAAATCACAACCCCAGTTCCACCCCTAGTAGTCTTTGTTACTTTATGGAGTGACAAGATATTATATTCTGTTCTTATCTTGCACATTTCCTGCTGTAGACCTGTACCACTCTCCAAGGAGCTGTGTGTGGTTCACATACCATAAAATTCACCATTTAACACGTATGATTCAGGGGTTTCTCATAAGGATATTCATAAATCATCTCTAACTCACAATAAATTTATAACATCAAAAAGAAATCCTGCACCTGTTAGCAGTTACTCTGACTTGCTCGACACCTAGCACCTGGCAACCACTAATCTACTTTCTGCCTCTAAGGTCTTGCTTATTCTAGACATTTCACATAAATGGAATCATACATTATATGCCTTTTGAGTCTAGCTTCCTTTCATTTAGCATACCATTTCCATGGTTAATCCATGTTGCAGCAGTATCAGTAATTCATTCCTTTCCATGGCTGGATAATATTCCATTCTATGGATATGCCACCCTTTCTTTATCCTTTGTCACCTGATGAACATTTCAGTTGTTTCCACTTCTTAACTTTTTTTTAAAATATTTTTTTAGATGTTGATAGGCCTTTATTTTTTGTTCATTTATTTATATGTGGTGCTGAGGATCAAACCCAGTGCCTCATACATGCTAGGTGAGATTGAGCCACAACTCCAGCCCCCATCCACTTCTTAACTTCATGGTAACTCTAATTTTTCGATAAATTACGAAACTGTTTTCCACATTAGCTGTACCATTTTATATTCCCATGAACAATGTATAAGGATTCCAACTTCTCCATACCCTTATTACGTATTTTCTGGCTTAAAAATAATAATTGATTAACTTATAGGTATCCTAGTGGATGGGTATCTAACTGTGGGTGGTTTGTTTCTTCCCCATTACTGGGGATGGAACACAGGGACACTTTACCACTGACCTACAACTTCAGTCCTTTTTTTTTTTTGTATTTTGAAATAGGGTCTCACTAAATTGCTAATGCTGGCCTTGAACTTGTGGTCCTCCTAATGCCACCACATCCTCATTGTGTTTTTTATTTGTAATTCCCTAATGGCTACTGATGTTAAGCATCTTTTCAAATGCTTGTTAGCTATTTTTTTGAGAAACAGCTTTTAAAATTCTTTGCCCCCGCCCCTTTTTTGTGGGACTGAGGATCAAGGCCAGGGCCATAGGCCTGGGAAGCAAGTCCTCTACCAGTGAGCTGCACCCCCTACCCTCTTGGCCCATTTAAAAAAATTGTCTTTTAGTTATAAAAATTCTTTATATATTATGGATACCAGACCCTTCTTACACTTGGTTTACACATTTCTCCAATTCTGTGTGCTACTTTTTTCTTTTTTAGAATTTATTTATTTATTTCAAGTTCGTAACAAAACTGAGTAGAAAGTAGATTCCCACTGCACCTGTCCCTACATGTGCATGACCTCCCTCACTGTCAATTCTTTGCACTAACTGGTGCAATAGATGAAGGTACACTGGCACATTATTACCCCTCAAAGTTCATATTAGGGTTCACCTTGGGTGTCAAACATTCTTTGTGTTTTGAGAAAAACCCACCACCTTTCTTTTCCGTTTTTCCCCTCTAATTTTCGCATATGAGAGAAAACATACAATCTTTTGTGTCAGGCTTATTTTGCCTGACATATAATGCATAATGGTCTCTACATGTAGTATGTTTTGAGACAGAGGACTGTGAAGCTTCCACTTTTTTCTTTTTTCAAGATTAACTGTTCTGGGTCACTTATCTTCACATGAATTTTAGGATCCATTTGTTAGCTTCCTCAAAAAAACAAAATAGGCATTTTGAGGGTTTGTAGTGAATCTGTAGACTGCTATGGATAGTAGTGATATCCGAAGAATATCAAGTCTTCCCCAAACCTATTTTTGAATGGTTCATTCCTAGTCCACAGAAATACAACTGATTTCTTATTATTATTTTGCATATTGATCTTATATTCTACAACCTTGCCGATTCAATCATTAATTCTAATAGTGTAGATTCCATAGTTTTCCATATATAAGATATTTTCATTTGTGACTAAAAGTAGTTTTACTTCTTTAAAATATGAAGGCTATTTATTTTATTTATGTATTTATTACCATCATTACTTTGCAGTTCTGAGTATTGAACCCAGGACCTTCCACATGGTAGGCAAATGTTCTACTACTGAGCTGTACCCTGAGCTCAGCATTTCATTATCACGATTAACTGCCCTGGCTAAAAACTCCAGTAGAGTGTTAAATAGAAATGGTGAGAGAAGATAATCTTGTTTTGTTTCTCATCTTAGAGTAAAGCTTTCTGTCTTTCACCGTAAGTATGATTCAAACGGCAGGTTTTTTTGTAGATTAATTTGAGGATGTTCCCATCTATTCCAAGTATCCAGTGTTTCTTTCCTTTTTTTTTTTCTTTTGGTACTGGGGATTGAACTCAGGGGCACTCAACTAGTGAGCCACACCCCAGCCCTATTTTGTATTTTATTTAAAGACAGGGTCCCACTGGGTTGCTTAGCACCTCCCTGTTGCTGAGGCTGGCTTTGAACTCACAATCCTCCTGTCTCAGCCTCCCAAGCTGCTGGGATTACAGGCATGTGCCATGGTGTCTGGCTGCAGAGTGTTCCTTATCATGAAAGGAGGCTGGACTTTTTCGCATACTTTTTCTGCATCTGTTAAGACAATCATGTGGTTATATCCCCCTCTATTCTATTACTATGGCATACTACATTGATTTCCTATGTTCAACCAATCTTGTCTTTTCTACGATAAACCCTTTTGGGGGGTTTTATATATGCTGTTGGATTGTTTGCTAGTATTTTTTTCCCTGAAAATTTTTTATTAGTTCATTACAGATATACATAATATTGGGGTTAATTCTGACATAATTATAGAACATGAAATAGCTTACTAGTATTTTGCTGAGGATTTTTATGTCTATATTCATAATGTTTTCTGTTCCCTTTAAGTTCTTTTTGTCTTTTGAATTCTTTAATTTTCTAATGATGCAATTAGCTATGAAATGTATTCTTTTTATTGATCCTGCTCAGTATTCCATATCTTTTATTAATCTTTATCTTTCCAAAACTATGTCTCCTAGATCTTTTTAATTCTCCTCTCTTTACTTCCTAATATCCTTTTAATATACTTTCCACATTTTTGTTTCTATATTTCCTTCTTGAAAATTTGTTCTACTGTATTCTTATGTTCATTAATTCTATTTAGCTCCACTTAACCTACTGTTAAAACCATTATTTAGGTTTTACTTTGAATTACTCAAATGTTAACAGCTGGGGATGTAGCCCAATGGTAGAGCACTTGCCAGCTTGTAGCAGCCCTGTGTTTGGTATTCCCAGCACCACAAAAACAAAAAACAAGGAAAACAAACAAATCTTTATAAGATACAGTGTAAAGAGAACACTGAACCTGGAATGAGAAAAACTGAATTCTGGGGCTGGGGGTATTGTTCAGGAATAAAGCATGTCCATAGCATGCATAAGACCCTAGGTTTAATCTCAAGGACTCAAAACAAAACAAACAAAATCCTAGTTCTGCCACTCACTGGCTTTGTGACAAATCTCAGCAACTGACTCTTTAAGAGCAATTTTGGACACATCATTTTATGATGAAACTGTGGCAGAAATTTAAATACAATTCAAGTTAATACAATTTCTATAACACAAGATTGATACAGTTTTCATAGAAGTGAGGAAGGCACTGAAAACTGCATGAGGCATATTTTTTGTTTTTCTTCTTAGTACTAGGCATTGAACCCAGGACCTCATGCATACTAATAAGCACATGTTCTGTTACTGAACTATACCCTTGGGGCTGGGGATATAGCTCAGTTGGTAGAGTGCTTGCCTCACATGCATAAGGCCCCGGGGTTCAATCCCTAACCCCCCCCAACCCCCCCACATGAACTACACCCTTAGCCTCAAGGTATGGTCTTGATGCTGAGATATGCTGATATAAACTAAGCAGCACATAGCTCAAATTCTTGATAATATGTACATAAGGCCAAGACATCAGGCATTTGGGGTGAGTTCAAATTTAGTTACTGAGAAATTATGCATCTAATTTATAAATATGTATGGCAGTTGAAGGTGCAGCTCAGTGGTAGAGGGTTTAACATGTGAGAAGCCCTGGGTTCAATTCCCAGCAACCCCAGCAACCCCTGCTCTAAAAAGTTATAGTAGATTTTACTGCAGAAATGTTTTATGTAAAACATAAGTGTGAAGAAACATTTAGGGCCAGGTATGGAATCCTGGAGACTCGGGAGGCTGAGACAAGAGGATTACAATTTAATTCAAGGCCAGCCTAAGCAACTTAGGTGGTAGCACATCCCTGGATTCAACCCCGCCCTGTAAAAGAAAAAAAGGAAAGAAAAGAAACATTTAGGGGTTGGGGGTGATGTTAGAAGTAGAGTACTTGACTAGCTTGTGTGAGGCTCATGAGTGTGATTCCCTACACTGCAAAACAGAGTATGACCCTAAAATCCCTTTTATACTATTCCAAATGCAGCACTCTATAGACAGGTTGGCTCTGGTGTAACATTATGTGAGAGCACCACTCACACTGCCATTCAAAAGATTCTGGTTTCTGGTACACAAAGTACTGCATCTTGGTGGTGGTGGTCTTTTTTTTTATTTTATTTTTTAATTTTTTACTTTTGTGATCCTAGGGATTGAACTCAGGCCCCTGCAGACGCTAGGCTCTACCATGGAGCTACAACTCCTGCCTTTGTTTTCTGTTTCAAAGACTATATGTCATTTTATTCTTCTGAATGGATATACTGTATTTAAACAGTCTTATGTTGTGGAAAAGTTTTCAATCTTTTGTTGTTAACATGATATAGGGAATAGCTTTATGTCTTTTCCTAAATACAGAAATGATCAATTATTAGAAATAGAATTATTGCATCAACAGATCTATGTATTTCCTTTTCTTTTTTGTGATACTGGGAACCAAACCCAGCACCTTACCTATGCTAGAAAGTGCTGTATCACTGACCTAGACCCTCAACCCTTCTTTGAAATTTTTATTTTGAGACACACTTGGTAAGTTGCTCAGGTTGGCCCTGAATTCGTCATCCTCCTGCCTGAATAGCTGGGATTACAGATGTGTGCCACCATGGTTGGCCGAGGTTTGGGCACTTCTAGTTTTGTTTGATATTATTCTTCAAAAGAAATGTGAAGATTATCAAGCTTCCTGCCAGACAATTTAGTAGGTGTACGAGAGTAGTGACAGAATATTTTTGTTTTTTTTACTAGATATGTGAATTATCATTTCTTTGTGTGAATTATCATTTTTTCCTATGTTTAAGAGCCATTTGCATTTCCTTATCTGTGGAAAATCTATTCATATTTTTCTGATGGAATTTCCAATATTTTTTTTTCTATTTTTAGAAGCTAAAAAATTTTAGAAGCTATGGCTATATGTGTATATGGAAATTAACCCTCTTGGATATGAATCTGTGTGTTTGTTTCTTCTTCAGAATTTCCATATTTTTATGTAATGCATATATGTTTTAGCCTTTTATTTTATGACTTCTAGATCTGTATTCTAGTTAGACACTTCGGTTAGAAATTTCCTATGGTTTCTTCATATATCCTTACTATCTGTTTATACTACAGTCTGATTCATTTGGAATTTATTCTAGTGAAGGGTGTAAGATAGAGATCCAACCTTATTATTTTTAAATGTCTCGATGTACTAGCATTTATTTCTGGACTTTCTATTCTGTTTTACCGATGTGTAGATTTATGCTCTGCTAATTATTGAGACTTACAATATATTTTTCGCAGTGCTGGGGACTGAATTCAGGGCCTCACACACTCTACTAGTGAGTACACATTCCTAGTCCTTTATTTTAATATCTCTTGGGACTAGTATTCTTTTTTTTTTTTTGAACCAGGGATTGAACTCAGGGACACTTGGCCACTGAGTCACATCCCCAGTCCTATTTTGTATTTTATTTAGAGACAGGGTCTCACTGGGTTGCTTAGGGCCTCGCTAAGTTGCTGAGGCTGGTTTTGAACTCGCGATCCTCCTGACTCAGCCTCCCAAGTTGCTTGAATTACAGGCATGCGCCACCATGCCTGGCTGGGACTAGGATTCTTATGTCACTCCTTTTCTGAACTTCCCAGCCTGTTCTTACTTCTTCATAGAAACTTTGTGTTAAAACACTAGCATGCACAAGGTACTGGGTTCATTGCCCAATACCACAAAAAAATAAAACAACAACAACAAAACAAAAGAAGGCAGTGCTGGAAGAACACTGCAGGACAAAGGGAGCTTCTCTTCTGGACTCTGCTGAGCTTTTCTCCTCACCACTCTCATGTGGTCCATAAATGATGCATGTATGTGGGGGTATCTGGGGAGTATGTGAACCGGCCTTAGCCCGAGCATGTAGTCTCTCAGTGACTTCGCAGTCCTATGCTGCTGATCACCTTGCCGCATATTCTACACACAAGGCGTTCCAGGCCTTATACCCTCAATGGCACCCTGACTTCCTGGCCCTTGTGCAAACACAATGTGCTCCAGGCTTTGCAGCACAGTAGCATCCCAATTTCTTCTGCATGTGTTCCTGCCAGCATCAGCTTGTGTGTGCTCCAAAAAGTTGCTTTCCCACTGACCAGCTCTGGCCTCTGTAATACAGCCATCTGATAGGCTGCAGTCACACCTTGTCCAACAAAGTCTCAACTCCAAATTGGGGGAGCTGGTGCCTGTTCCAAGTTTGTCCTTCCTTGGGTACTATCCCTCAGTCCTAGAGCACCTTTCAGAATTATCCTTACATTTATGGTACTCTTTCATCATAGTCCGATATTCAATATTATGCTTCCTCTGTTTAAATGTTCCAGAGGACACAAGAACCCAGCTTTAGGCAAAACAATCTCTCAGTCTTTAGTTTCTACAATTGACATATCTGAGAAGTGTTCTACAATTGATAAATCTGAGAAATGTCAGGTTTCTCCAATCCCACAAATTCTTTCAGAACAGTCCCTATCCATCTTGAATTCTACTTTTGTATATGAACCAAATAATTTGATTTTGCTAAGCCCAATTCAGTGATTAATGAAGTCACTGTAAATATATCTTAGATTTATCTTTACCCATCTTACACACAGTTCCCTTAAAAAGAAAGCTTAAAGCATTAGAAAACTTATTTCAAAACATACTACAGGGCTGGGGATATAGCTCTGTTGGTAGAGTGCTTGCCTTGCAAGCACAAGGCCCTGGGTTCAATCCCCAGCATCGCAAAAAACAAAAAACAAACAAACAAAAAAAACATACTACAAAGTTACAGTAATCAAAACAGCATGATATTGGCATAAAAACAGACATAGCTCAGTTGGTAGAGTACCTGCCTAGCAAGCACAAGGCCCTGGGTTCTAATCCCCAGCGACACACACACACACACAAAAAAAGGAATAAACAGCCCAGAAATAAATCCACATGTCTAAAGTCAACTGATTTTCAACATGGGAAGCCAAGGCAGAAGAATCACAGGTTCAAGGCCAGCCTGAGCAATTTGAGAATCTGTCTCAAAATAAAATTTAAAAAGGGGTGGAGGACACAGCTCAGTGGTAAAGCACCCTGGGTTCAATCCCCCAGTACAAAACAATCCCTAGTACTACAAATAAAACAAAAATCCAAAAACCAAAAATCACCTAAATAATCCAATCAAAAATGATGAAAAGATCAGATTAGATAGTTCTCAAAAGAAAACATACAAATGTACAACAAGGGCTGGGGATATAGCTCATTTGGTAGAGTCGTTGCCTCACAAGCACAAGACCCTGGATTCAATCCCCAGCACTGAAAAACAAAACAAAACAAAACAAAAACAAACGAATAAAAAACCTAACCCAAAAGTACTACAGGTATATGATAAAATGTTCAACATCACCAATCAGGAAAATACACATAAAACCACCATGAGGTATCACCTTACTATGATTAGAATGGAGCTATTATCAAAAAGACAAAAAGAAATCAAGTACTGGTGAGGATGTGGAGTAAAAGGAACCCTTACACACTATTGGAGGTAATGTAATTTCCATTAATAGCAGGAAAAACGTATGGAGGTTCCTTAAAAAAGTAAATGGAAGAATATTACTCAGTCATAAAAAAATTATGGCATTTGCAGGTAAATGGATGATGTTGGAGACTGTCATGCTAAGTGAGATTAGCCAATCCCAAAAATCCAAAGGTCGAATGATCTCTCTGATAAGTGAATGATGATGCATAATGCGGGGTGGAAGGGAGGCAAGAATGGAGGAAGAAAAGACAGCATCAAGGGAAGGGAGGGGTGGGGTCGGGGTGGGCGGGTAATAATAATAACAGAATGAGACAGATATCATTGCCTGTGTACATGTACGAATGCACAGATGGTGTGACTCTACTTTGTGAACAACCAGAGAAACAATAGCTGTACTCTATTTGTGTTCAATGAATCAAAATTAAATTAAAAAAAAAAAAGTAAATGGAAATACAGTATGATCCTAGTAATCCCACCAGTGAGTACATGGTCAAAGAAAATGAAATCGGTGTGTGAAAATTATCTACCTGCGTATCTGCATACTCATGTTTACTCTGGCAATATTGACAATAGCTAAGACAGGGAATTAACTTAAGTATTGATCAACAGGTGAATGGCTAAAGAAAAGGTTCTTTATATATACAACAAAATACTATTGAGCCATTAAAAAAAAAAAAAAGAAATCCTATCATTTGTGACAATATAGATGAACCTGGAAGACATGTGTTAAAATGTGTAAAAATTAGCTAGACATAAAAAGACAAATGCCACATAACCTCATACATATGGGCAATCTCACAAAGTCTATCTCACAAAAGTTAGGAGTAGTGTTGTAGTTACCAGACTCTAGGGGGAGAGGTTTGGGAGAGGTTGGTCAATAGGTATTAAGTTATAGTTAGACAGAAGGAATAACTTCTGTTGTTCTATGGCATAGTAGGGTAATTACAGATAACAATAATATGCCATTTATATCAAAAAGGTTAGAAGATTTTGACTCCTTAACCACAGAAAAAAATGATACATGTTTTAGGAAATAGATTTATCTTGATCTAATTGTCATATAATGTATACAACATGTATAGAAACATCACACTGAACTCCATATATTTGTATAATTAGTATGAGCCAAAGATTAAAAAAAAGACAAAAAAAAAGGAAGAACAGTCTTTAAAAACAGGTTCCTGGGCTGGAGTTGGATATTCTAATTTCAGATATCCTGTGGAGTTAAAGTTTGTTAGAGTGACTTTACTTTGTTCACTCCAATTATCAAATAATAACTACTTAATAAAAAGACCCAGCCAGGTGAAGGGGCACAAGCCTGAAATCCCAGCTCCTTGGGTGCTGAAGCAGGAGGACCTGCAATTTCAAGGCCAAGCTGAGCAATTTAGGGATACCATCTCAAAATAAAATAAAAAGGCTAAGGATGAAGCTCAGTGATTAGAAAATGTCTAGAGTGTGTGGGGCCCCTTCCTGGGTTTATTACCTAGTACCAATTAAAAAAAAAAAACCCTTGAATATTTATTAGAACGATCAAATAATTACTGGCTTGGGGACATAGCTCAGTTTACTTGTCTATCATGCTAAAGTCTTAGGTTCAAACCCCACCATGGCAAAAAATAAATAAATAGGGCTGGGGAATGTGGCAAGTGGAAGAGTGTTTGCCTAGCATGCACAGAGTCCTGGGTCTGATCACAATTCTGTAAAAAATAAAATAAATAAATGAATAACTTGGGGATGGGACTGTGGCTCAGTGATAGAGTCCTTACCTAGAATATGTGAAGCACTGATTTGATCCTTGACACCACATTAAAAAAAAAAGAATAACTAAAAGTGATTTCTTTCAGATAAGGTATGAACTTTTATCAAATCATACACTGAAATATTTAATTGAATTAATCTGCATTTCATTATTACCCAAACCAAAAATTTTATGATGAATTGCCATGTGGAAACAATTGACTTAATATACCCCTTTTCCTACAATTATTATAGAAACAATCATGATTTACATAATTTAATGGACATCTTATTTTTTTCCATGATTCTTAATTGTTCTTAAAAATCTATTAATAGCTTAATAGAAGTGATATGCTTTCTACTATACTTGTTTCATACTTTACAGTTTAGCTACATATTATGTTGCTTTATTATAAATTCAGTCATGAGCCGGACGTGGTGGCGTACGCCTGTAATCCAAGCAACTTGGGAGGCTGAGTCAGGAGGATCGCGA
>JAJEJO010003227.1:175443-209475 GCA_020662805.1 Glaucomys volans | reverse complement strand
AAAAAAAAAAAAAAAAAAAAAAAAAAAAAAAAAAAAAAAAAAGACATGTTAAGAGCTGGATATGATAACTATATTTTTGAAAAATTTTCAAAAAAAGGGAACTCAGAGAGCTAGAGATATAGGTTGGTGGTAAAGCAGTTGGCCTGGCATGCTTGAGGCCTTGGGTTCAACCCCCAGCAATAGACACACATACACATACACACACAAGAAAACTCAATTTGTATTAGAAGAGGAGCTCACCTTTTAGGTCGAGGAAGGCCCATTGGGGTAAGATTAGGATCTGGTTTGGGAATGGTTTTCCGAATACGAATCTGTGAGACTTTCTTTAGTCTTTTCTCTGGCTCAGTCTGTTTTTATGGATTAAGAAAAAAATGGTCAAGGTGTAAAAACATTTTGAATAAAGTTCCTTTTCTTGACACTCAAGACATGTCTGTCCTCAGTAAAGACAATTCTAATAAGTAGCTCATAACAAAGCTCTCCCTCCTACATAGGCTGTTTTTAGCAAATACCCCTTTTACATTATTAAAGAAGAATTGTACATTAAGTTCAAACATTGAGATTGTTAATTCATAAAATTTGCTGTCAGTGGAAGCAGTAGATTTTGCAAAATTGAACAACACTCCTGGGTGTAGTAGCATGTACCCATAACCCCAGCTACCTGGGAGGCTATGGCAGGAAGACCCCAAGTTCAAGGTTAGCCTCAGCAATTTAGTGAGACCCTGTCTCAAAATGAAATATAAGCTGGCATGGTAGTGCATGCCTGTAATCCCAGTGACCCAGGAGGCACACTCCTCCACAACTGAAGGAGGACCACAAGTTCAAAGCCAGTCTCAGCAATTTAGTGAGGCCCTAAGCAACTTAGTGAGACCCTGCCTCAAAATAAAAACAATAAAAATAAAAAAGGCTGGGGTGGGCGGGGGTTGTGGTTCAGTGGTAAAGCGCTTGCTCAGCACGTGTGAGGCACTGGGTTTGATTCTTAGCACCACGTAAAAATAAATAAAATAAGGGTATTGTGTCCATCTACAACTAAAAAAATATTTTTTAAAAATGGGTTGGGGGGGCTGGGGATATAGCTCAGTTGGTAGAGTGCTTGCCCTGCAAGCACAAGGCCCTGGGTTCAATTCCCAGCACCGCCAAAAAAAAAAAAAAAAAAAAGAGTTGGGGATGTGGCTTGTGGTTAAGTGCTCCTGGGTTTAATCCCTGGTACCAAAAAGAAAAATAAAAAAGGTTTGAGGATGTAAAAGTGGTAGAGTGGTAGAGTGTGCCCTGGGTTCAATCCCCAGTACCACAAACAAACAAAACAGAATACTATCATTTGCTGGCACAAGTGGCTCTTTGGGTCCAAGTCTCTACAAAACACTGTTAAGGGGTTGGGGTTGTGGCTCAGTGGTTAAAGTGCTTGCCTAGCATGCATGAGGCACCAGGTTCTATTCTCAGCCCCACATATAAATAAAAGAATAAAGTAAAGGTCTATCAACATCTAAAAAATATTTAAAAAACAAACAAACAAACAAATAAACAAAAACACTGTTAAATGCTATCACCAAGAAAAAAGGATCTAGAAAACAATGCAAATAAAAAAACTGAAGTTGAGCTTGTGGTGCTTCCCTGTAATCCCAGCTATGTGAAAGCCTCAGGCAGGAGTATCGCTTGTGCTCAGGAGTTGAGGCCATCCTGGGCAACATAATAAAACCTGTCTCTAAAAGTAAGCTAAGATAAATAAATAAATAATAAAAAGAAATCCTTTCTTTACTGGCCAAGCAGAAAAACTCATAGCTTAGTATTCTCTGACACTTAGCTGAAACTAAAGGTGACTGAATCAAGATTCTCAGGGGTTAGACTGTACCTAACATGCAATGTGAGTCTACAAATGGGAGACCTCAATGACATCACTGCCTTATCCCACTGGCACTTCACATTTACCTCTTTCTGTTCTGGAGGGTTGCTCTGTGGTTGGGGGCATGCTGCTGTCACACCATCCAGCTCATCAAACCCAGGAACTGGGAACTCAGAGCCTGAAAGCAGGAGCTTGCTGACAGTTGGTTCTGTTACCAAGCAAGACTTTGGTACCAAGGCAGTGAATACAGGCTCTAGCCTAGGACCAGAAAGAGAGAGAAAGCCAGAGGAGAACCATATGAGAGGGGTTCACTTTCTACTTTCAGCACATTCACTTTTTTAACATCCATACTAGAACTGAGGACATCCCTACTTTGTAGAAATAACATCTCCATTCAGCCCATGTTCTAATCACTTTGATATAGCCTGGGTCTACATATGTGAAATACAAGAATGTGGTCAATCCAATTCATTGGTCTATAGAATTTTTTAAGGAAAATGTAAAAAGAAATGGATTTTTGGAGGGAGAACACATTTAGTGGACTGAACAAATGAACACTGCTAAGATCAATCTCATCCATGGAATACAGTTGGCTAAGTGACAAGTCCTGAATTGAGAGGGGACTTCTGACATGATAAGTTAGTAAGTTTTACTTTTCTAAAAACTAAAAAGTGTTGATTATACATCCCTGGTTGCTACTTAAAATATAGCACATTTGAATCTCAGAGACATTTAGCTGAGAGAGGTAGACTGGGTTTACAGGGACAAGAATCTCTCTCTCTCTCTCTCTCTCTCACTCACACACACACACACCCCTCCACAACTGGGTTTACAGGGACAAGAATCTCTCTCTCTCTCTCTCTCACACACACACACACACCTCCACAACTGAAGACTTGTGTGCCAGAGGCTTACCTCATCTGACTGCTGCTGGTGTTATAAGTAACTTCCATGCCTGGAAGAGGCACATACGGTAACATGGTGTGGCTGAAGTGAATCAAAAATAGAAAAGCAGCAGGTTAGAGGAGTGAGACAACAGGAAAAGTTTCTGAGCTATTGTGGGTATTAGCACATGATATAAAGTCCCAAGAATGATGAAAACCTCCCATTAAAACCTCCCAATTCATGAGAAATAAACTTATGTGCCCATTACTGGAACAGATGCAGATTGACAAGATTATTTTCTAACTTAAATGGAAAGAAGATAGAGAAACAGAGAGGGCAGTAAGAGAAAGGAGGGGAACAAGAGTGAATTCGGGCCTTATATCTTTTCATCAAGTTGGTTACTATGTACGTTAAAGATTTAAAGATAGCTGGGCAGGTGGCTCATGCCTGTAATCCCAGTGACTAGGAAGGCTGAGACAGGAGGATCTCAAGTTCAAGGGCAGCCTCAGCAATTTAGTGAGGCCCTCAGCAACTTAGCGAGACCCTGTTTCAAACTAAAAAACAAAAAATAAAAAGGACTGGGGTATAGCTTAGTGGTAAAGCACCTCTGTTTCAATCCCCAGTACAAAAATAAAATAAAAGTAAAAAATATCTTGCACTACTCAGCTCAGTATTCACTGTTAAAATTCACCATCTTGTACAATCTTACAAAATGGTATGGAGAAACATTTTCTTTAAAGCCAAGTGGCACATAAAACATGGTTACGTAGAAGAAAATTGCTAAGTTTGTTCCTTTATAATTACAGTTTATATATTTATAGATGAAACAACAACAACAGCATTAATCACTTACAGAAGCATTCATAGGCTGGGTGCGGTAGTGCATGCCTGTAATCCCAGCAACTCAGGAAGTTGAGGCAGGAGGATCGCAAGTTCGAGACCAGTCTCAGCAACTTACTGAGACCCTGTCTCAAAATAAAATAAAAAGGGCTGGGAATGGAGCTAGAGATAAAGTACCCCTGGGTTCAATCCCTAGCACAATCAATCATATCAATACAACCTTGGTACACGCTTCATTAACAAGGTATTTATATGATGACCATACAATCTATTTCCTCTGAGAAACGGAAGAATTTGATGCTAGGCATGGTGGCAGCACACACCTGTAATCCCAGTTACTTGGGAGGCTGAGGCAGGAAGATTGCAAGATTGAGGACAGCCTGAGCAACTCAGGAAACCATATCTCAAAATTTAAGGGCTGGGGACATAGCTCAGTGGTAGAGTACTGTCTAGCATGCCTGAGACCTTGGGTTTAATCCCGAGCACCAAGAAAAAATAAAATAAAAAAGGCTGGGGATATAGCTCAGTGGTAGAGCACTTGTCTAGCAAGAGTGAGGCCCTGGGTTCAATTCCCAGTGCCACAAAAGAAACCAAAAAAATAAAAAAAGGAAAAGAAAAGAAAAAAGAGGAATGTGCCTACTAGTTAGGAAAAACAGATAATTCAGGTTTCTCCAAAGGAATATTGACAAAAGAAATGAAAGGCAGGGTGAAATACTGGAAAAGACCTGACTATTCAGGAATCAGCAGATCTTGGTCCTAGTTCTAGTTCAGTGAAAACCCTAATCAACTGAGGGACTGAGCTTCAAATGAAACTTTCACTTGTCTCAGTCTCAGCATTGTAATCCTAGCAACTTGCAGGGCTGAGGGAGAAAGACCGCAAGTTTAAAGCCAGTCCCAGCAACTTAGCAAGGCCCTAAATAACTCAGACCTTGTCTCAAAATAAAAAAATAAAAGTAAGGGCTGGGGTGGGGTATGTTGTTGCATGCCTATAATCACACCAGCTGAGGATGGACAGTTCAAAGCCAGCTTTAACAAAAGCAAAGCGCCAAGCAACTCAGGGAGACCCAGTCTCTAAATAAAATACAAAATAGGGCAGGGGATGTGGCTCAGTGGTCAAGTGTTCCAGTTCAATCCCTAGCACCAAAAAAAAAAAAAAAAAAAAAACTGGGGACGTGCTGGGGATGTAGTTCAATGGTAAAGCAAATCTGGGTTCAATCCCCAGTTAATTTAAAAAAAAATAAAAATAAAGGGGCGGGGAGCAAAAGAGATGCTTGATGCTGTCCAACCTATACTAGAGAGTACAGAGTGCTGGAAAATAAGGTTCAAAGGAAAACATCCTATGAAAACACAAATTAAATTCAATCTGTTAAACTTTGTTTTCTGGCTGGGCATAGTGGCGCACGCCTGTAATCCAAGCGACTTAGGAGGCTGAGTCAGGAGGATTGCAAGTTCAAAGTCAGCCTCAGCAACTTAGCGAAGCCCTAAGCAACTCAGTGAGACCCTGTCTCTAAATAAAATACAAAATAGGGCTGGGGATGTGGCTCAGTGGCCGAGTGTCCCTGAGTTCAATCCCTGGTTCCAAAAAAAACAAAACAAAAAAAAAAACCTTTTGTTTTCTGGTGTTCTACATTTTACGTTGCTGGAAAACATTTCTAAGTGTGTTTAGAAAAACAAGAGTATCTGAGCCCAGGCACCTGATGTTAAAGCACTTTTAGAGCCAATGAGTAGAAAAAGTCCCTATCAATACCACCTCTCCACCTTCTACTTGAATTTAAATTAAATTAAAGGCTAAATATAAGAAGTAAGGAACCAGGTGCTGTGGTGTGTTCCTATAAACCCAGTGACTCAGGAGGCTGACGCAGGAGGATGGCAAGTTTGAGGTCAGACTCAGCAACTTAGTAAGGCCCTAAACAACTTAGCGAGAACTTGTCTCAAAATAAAAATAAAAATAAAAATAAGGGTTGGGAACATGGCTGAGTGGTTATGTGCTGCTGGGTTCAATCCCTAATAACCCTTGCCCCCCTCAAAAGTAAGTATCTTCTTTTACCTATAGGACAAATGCTTATAATTAGTAATTCATCTTTCAATTTCAATGAGCAATGTTCAGGGTTCTGCAGTATTTTTCCAACCCCCTTTTATTTATTTAGCTCTCTGCTAAAATGAAAAAAGAAATGCAGAGGTTCATAAACTAGATCTGCTAAGACTTACATAATTTGTTCTTTCACTAAAAAAGTACTTATTCTGCATTCTTTACATGCCAAAAGCTAGATGCTGCTATATAATGCTTTGTGACAAAGATATAGTTATAAGCCATTGTTATTATTTATAGTCTTTCACTTGTAATGACCATTTCTTTGTAAAGTGGGGGCATGAGGATAAAAGAAGAGATTCAGAAGAGTTGAGGGTTTGAAGAATAAAATGAACAGAAAAAAGAATGACACAAAATACAGGAGCAGATTCTATAGGACAATTATGGGTATCCACATGTAAGAATTGCTCTTGGATTTTTCTCATCAGAGATCTGGCGAGATAAACCTCAAGTACAGATACAGAGATGACTGCAAATGGCCTTGTCAGAAATGTTTCTTTTCTCTCCACAGTGGGAGGAAGCAAACATGGAACTTTTGCAAACAACAAAGGACAGATTTTACCTGCTTGTTGTGCCCAGACTTGGTTGCCGCTTGGAATGGACAGCAGAGATTTCGAAGGAGCAGGAGGAAGGTCCATGCTGGCTCCAAATGGATAGCACCCTACCCACCGAGTAGGGCAGAGAACAGAAGATCTTGTCTGCTATGGAAGCTGGAGACTTTAACCCTTTCAAGCCCTGTGTAAACTGGGTCATGAAGAGCCTCTGCATGGTAGGCATGTGACTAGAAAAGCTCCGTTTTTTTGTCCAGATTCGGTAACATCCCGGGGAACAAAGTGCAAGAAGTGTGTGAAGGCCAAGGACAGAGCAGTCTGCTCTGGTCTGGACTATGGCAGTGCCTCCATAGTCTTGGAGAGGAGCTGAAGTCTGTGGAGGAGCCTGAGTGTGTGCCTGACTATGGAGGCCAGTGTCTTCCCTGAATGTGGCCATCCCAGGGCAACTGTGGGACAAGAAAAGAGAAAAGGTCCACTTGGGAGGTTGAGATGGGCACTGGGGGGTCTCTCCTAAGGCAAACCTTGCTGGAGCACAGTGCTCAGGAAAAGTCCGTGCAGATTCAGTCATGTAATCAGAGGCTAGTTTTACATGAAAAGAAACTGGGAAGATTTCCAAACCAAACAGCAATGATGGCATCTTGTTGCTTAAATCTATGAAGCTTCTTTTGATGGCTTCAAGAGAATAAAGTTCCAAAGGCTTACTGTTGAGCCTCCTGTCCCATCCACTAGCTGCCAAATATGGATTCAGCTGCATTGCATTATATGAAAATCCATCCAGGAGCCTTTTGTATCTGAGGCGTTTGTAGTTTTTAGCCACTGGAAGAAGTGCAGAGGAACATCGCTGATATCTGAGTTTCTGGGTCTTCATGGCTGGGGCTAGTTTGGAGGCAAGGATGGACAGCTTGTTTAGTAAGGCTGATTCTTTGGTAGGCTTCCTAAAATTCAGGCTCCTCAAGGGATGAAATGGAGCATTCCTCTGCTTTGGTATGTGGCTAAGCAGGCTCTTGGTAGATACTGTTTTGGGTTCCAATCGTGCAGAAGTAGATGTAGCACATGGGCTGAGAAGTTGGTGTGCTTTTGTGGGGATGGGATCAGAGGAACTCTTTCCAAAGGCAGAATTTTTGATTTTACTTATTTTCCTCCCCATGCTGACTGGCTCCTGACAGGCAATTCTCTTACATGTTCGATGGGGCTGCTTCTTTAAGGGAAGCATTCCTTTCTGACAGGAAATGTTCACAAAGGCACCATGTATTTGATCATACCCAGCAGACCTGGGGTCTTGTGCTTTCTGAAGGACATCAGGAAGGCAAGGACCTGTGCACAACTCAATGTCCTTCTTTAAAGAATGACATAAGCTTTCCTCCTTTACATCTTTCAACCTCTGAAACTGTCTGGCAATGTTGCCCTTGGTTGACTTTGACAGGGTGATTTCTTTCATCATGATGGACTCATCTTGGTTGGCCCTAGGTTGATTCTTATTTTGCACCTCATCAGACAACATATTAGATGATGTGCACTGTTCCAATACCATATGTGTTCCTTTTTGATGTACTTGTTTCTCTTCCTTTGGCAACATATAGTCCAAACCCTCCTGGCTTTGTTGTTTTTCAGCATCAGCATGTATGCCCTGGCATTTCAAGTGGGTCTGAGAACTCTTGCTCAAATTATCACCTTTTATGGTAATCACCTCTTCAGATTCTTCCCCAACAGTTAAGTGACCGAATGTTTCCCTTGGAGGATCTTTACTTTCCTCTTTATTCACTTTAGTTGCTGTTTCTGCTGTCAAAGGCAAAAGTCTATCACTGAAATTCTCCTGAGAGTGACAATCTTGACAAACATTATTTTTTGCACTGATCTGCATACTGTCTCTTTCACTAGGATTACTCATATCCCTCAGAGCTCCCTCCTTCATCTCAGGCAGGATTGTACAGTCTTCTATAGTTTCACATAGTATTTCACCATCTTTTGGTTTAAAGAGATTTTTCAGGTCAATTTCTTTACTCTTAGTATCAGTTTCTGAATTTTCTTGAGAAGACAGACACAAAGACATTTTCTCAAAGGATTTCACGCTCCCTGGGGGGATAGAGATCTCTTCTTGGCATCCAGAAGACATCAAGTCTTTTGAGGAAATCTCAAAGAGTGTTTCCTTGTCTAATACAGAATCTAATTCTAGTCCTGATCCTTCAGTTATTCCTTGTATTTCTCTCAGAGGTATTCCTTTACCTTGGTGTTCATGACAAATATAATTCAAAGACATGTTTACTCTACCCAGTATTACTCTTACATTTGATTCATGATCTATAACTAACCCCATATCCTGAGCACAAGAATCTGGACACTCTTCCATTTCACAGTCTTTTGAAGATCTGCATACCTTCTCCTCACATGATTTTTTTACTTTAAGAGATTCTACTGGAGAAGCAGCAACATTTGGAAGATATGAGTCCTGTTCAATTGTTCCTATAAATGTGGCATTCAATTCTCCTCTCTGAGAGGAGGTATTCCTTGAGGTTTTATGGGATGCCAGCCTATCTTGCCTTACACCACTACCAAGTGCACTAGATGCTTTCATGTCCACCATGCCTTCCATAGGCTTTTTAAGATAGTCAGCATTGACCATGTCTATGATATCATCTGCCAACTCTGCAGAGCTGGAAATATTTCCAAAGGCTCCTTTTGAATCACCTTCCTTTTGATTATCATAAGACAGTGGGTTATTACTGCTTGAACTGGCTATCAGGTCTTTTTTGTTGTAGTTTATCACTCTGTTAGAATCTATGTTGGTCTCTCTCTGGCTTCTATCTTGTGCCTCCTTGGCTGATTTATCTTCATTTTTGTACTCATTTGGTCTGTTTTGGTTACTGTGGCAGTCAAGGACTTCACTTATCTTCTGATCAAGAGTTTCAATTTCTTGGTTGTTTTTAAAACTGGAGAACATAATAGTAGAACCCTGGTCCAACAATGTTTCAGGGCTTGGAATGTTCACAGATTGGTTTAGTTCTCGTGGAGCACAAACAGAGATGTTATATTTATAAAACACTGTCTCTTTGGGTGTATCTGTTTTCTTCCCATCTAGTCCTTTCTCACTGGATTTGATGCGACTGATGGTGTGAATGGTTGTATTTGAAGTTCCACTATCTGACACTTCTGCTGTCATTTCATTTCTGATCTTAACTCCCAGAAGGCTACCTTTAGTTCCTCTCTTATCAAGTTCCCTCTCCTCTGATGTACAACTCACTTTATGGGTGCTGTTTTCCATGGGGTCTTCTGCTTGGAAGTGGTGATCATTATGCAGAAATCCATCTTCACCTTTTGTTACAGAAGAGTTATCAACTTTCAGGATGATTTTGCTGGGTTCAAAAGAAGCACAAGCAAAACACATGTCCTCTTCTGATGCATTATTTCTTATACAGTGACAGCTGAGGGTATACTGAGATTGAACATTTTGACATTCTGTGACAGAAACTGTTTGAGCACAGACAGGTGCTTCTTTTGTACTGGGGAGAAACCTTGGATGTAGATCTTCTGCTCCTGAGTCAGTCATTTCTTTTTTTCTTTCTAGGCTTCCTGGGTTGATGTTTAAGGTAGGACTGTTTGAAGAGGCACCACAGGTTTTTTCACCTAGTGGAGAGATGTCTTTCATTTTTGTCCTAATGGGAATGATTTGAGTATCAGCAATAACACATTCTCCATTCTCTAATGGAGGATGTTGGCTCTGTTTGGCATCTTTGCTTGTGGTTAAAGGCATCTCTCTGTTTACATTTAGTAGGGCGTTGGTTGGCAACTTCACATGGTCTTGAGAATTAAGGGACACTTGATTTAAAACACATTCATTTTCTACTTTGTTTACAACCAATTTGTTGGTACCAGAAGATTCATTCATTTCATGGGCAATGCTCTGTTCATCTAAATGTGAACTATTGTTATGTGAGAACTGTGAAGCTTTTTCTGACTCAGATCTATAATCTAATTCTAGAGATGGTGGCAACTGAACAATATCTTTCTTGGGTTTTGATACTTCATTACATATAGAACTTATCTCATCTTTTGGCATTAAAGTCATAAGACATTTTCTTTTGGACAGCAAATCAGTACATGATGCTTCATTTAACTGCATGTCACCTTCCAGATTTCTCTGGATGCTGACCAAGGAGTCAGAGTCTTTACTATAAACCTTTTCACTTAACAAATTGGATTCTTTAGTGGCTATCTGTTCTGGCTCTTCAATCTGCACTAAGGAAGAAAAACTGCTTTCTTCAGAGTGTCCACCTGGTTGCTTCATATTAGTAACAGTTTCTCTATGGTCCTCAGGGTTTGTCAAACTACCCTGAATATCTGAAGTGATTTTGATATCATTTTCTTTAAACATTATTTCTGTGGTTTCAGTAAAAGCCTTGGGCATTAAAGAACAAGAGCAGTCTGTATGGGTTCTGCCTTGAATGCAACAATTATTGTGAATATTTTCTTTTGGGGAATCAACACTCTCTTCTTCACCAGAACAACAATTACTGGCATCCTTTTCTGGTTGCCTGGAATTAATAAGAAAGAGTTTCTCTCTTTCACTCCTGGGATTCAAAAGTTGTTCTTCATTTTCTTCTCTAGAAGCCAAGTTCTTGTTTTGATCATCCTCATAAAAATAGGAACTGTCTGACTTTTCAGCAAATCCCTTCAGCAAACCATCACTTTCAAAACCACATTTTTCTATGGATGTTGTTCTGGATTCAGGATCAGACAAATTTGGTGTGAAATGTGAAATTTCATAATTTTCTTCCAAGGATTTTACAGCATCTACATTTCCCATAGCTGTGGAACTATTGTATGTAGAACTGCAGTTTTCATTATGGTGGCCAAGAATCTGTTGGTGATTGTCATCTGCTTCACAGACAAGGCTTAATTTACACAATTCTTCTTTCCCATTGTCCACTTTGGAAATGGCACTGTTCCCTGGTAATAATGACAACCAAGAAGGACAAGTTTTTAATTCTCCACATTCTTTTTCTTTAAGAGTTGCTTCTGTTAATCCAGGGTCCACAAAGGTTAAAGGATCTAAGGAAACTAATGTTCTGGTTTCTGAAACCTCACCACTGGTCATGATTTTGTCTACTTCTGGATATTCGTTGCACCCAGCTGAGAGACATTTACTCACATGGCCATTCTTGTGTCCTTCATTATTATCCGTCTTAGTCCCATTGACCTTCATACCTTGTACATCCTCAATGGATTTTGGTGGAGTTTCAATTGTAATCCACACATTTCCTTCTGCACAAGAGAAATAAATCCAAAACAGTATGCAATCATAAAAAAAAAAAAAATGCTGTACCTTAATGAATCTCATGCAACCAATGGCAACACGACCACCCAATTTAAAAAAAGAGAATCATAAAATTAGCGTGTCATACAATCAAAATGACTTTCTCTAAATGTTACTTAGCATTCAGTGATCAATGCTGGATAACTAAATACAACATGAAGATACATGCCTAATTCAGAATCTTAAGAAGTTTTCATTTTAAAACACTAATAGGCTCACAATACAATAGCTGACATCATTAGATGACTACCTTATTACTTGAACTTAGATGCATTGTAGTTAAAATTACTCTTTGAAAAAAAAAAAAGTTATGCATGAAACTATATACTAGAGTGTGGTGGTGCATGCCTATAATCCCAACTACTTGCAAGTTTGAGGGAGAAGGATCACAAGGTTGAGTCTAGCCTCAGCATCTTAGACTCTGCCTCAAACTAAAAAATAAAAAGGGCTGCCGTTATAGCTCAGTGGTAGAGTACTCCTGGGGTCAACCCCTAGGACCACAAAAACAAAACAAAACAAAAACTTTGTAAAAACAATCTATAAATTGAATAACTTTGAACCCACTTGTTTGCAATAACTGCCTTTGTGTATAATGGAGATGATAATTATTGAAGCTGAGTGACAGGGATGTGGGGATTTAGGATATACTTTCTGGTTATGAATAAGTTTGAAAATTTCTATTATAAAACATTTAAAATAAAATTTTTCTTAGAATGCCTGTACAATTCATAAAGGAGTTTTATTATAGTTTCTCTTAAATCCTAGGTATAGGATGCAGTACAATGTATTCCTCAAATTCGTTTATCTACACACACAATATATACATTTTGTTCTCTTCCCCTTTTAAAAAACAAATCCAAAGCTATACACATACACACATGTATAGACATGTGTATTTGGATTAGGCATGTATATAATATGATATCTATACTCAACAGACAAAGCAAAAAGAAAATCAATTTAAAGATCTAATTCCCACTAAAATAAAAACTCTATGAGAATAAAAGATCATTGGGCTTGTTCTCTCCTCTTCCTTGTTGGCCAGCATAAAGTCGGATATATGACAATACTCAATGAATATCTGTAGAATTAATGAATATGTAGTTAGGTCAACAAATGTTATTATCAGTGAGTTTCTAGGACTTCCCTATTCATTTCTCAATAGATACCAAGAACAGCAATTACTAAGAGAAAGAGCTATGAGTGACTTTGAAGCCCATTGACTCTATGACATTTATTTCTCTGGGTCTCAAGTTTCCTCCTTTGTAAAAAGCATGGTCAGTACACTTACCTCACTGCTAATATGCAGGACTGAATTAAATAATACATGTAAAACACCACCTGGTACAGTGCCTTCCATATAAAAGAAAGATGTCTTTTCTTTTTGATTTTTTATTTTACTGTACTTAGCCTAAGAATAGTCAAAACGATAACAACTATGCTTGGAACAGTACTTATGTATTGGGAGCCTGGGCTAGGGGTGGAACTCCCTGGTAGAGGATATGTTAAACATATGTGAACTTCTGGGTACAAGGCCTGACCGATACCACTAAAAAAAAAGTGTCTGCAGTACTAGGGATCAAACCCAGGACGTTGAACATGGTAGGCAAGCATTCTACCACTCAACTACATTCTCAGTCTCCAAAATATCTGGAGTCAGCAAATACTAGATGGATAAATATATACTGAATTCCATAAGCTTGCACAGATACTAATCATCAACAAAAGGCAGCCTTGAAATCCTAATTTATGCACACAATATTTATCACTGTGAAACTAGTCTACTCTCTCTATCACAGTAGACAATGCCACTCTACTCATGAATTTCTTAACATGAGTACTCCAAATGGTTATATTTTATCCTTCTACTGCATGCTATACCATTCATTAAACCATTTGTCCCAGCACCATCCTAGTTGTATCTCTAACTTTATCTGCTCAGGAACATTGTAAAAGTCTATCCATCCCAAATTGCTTACTGTTTTTTAAAAATATTTTATTAGCTGTTGATGAACTTTTATTTATTTATTTGTATGCAGTGCTGAGAATTGAACCTAGTGCCTCACACATGCTAGGCAAGTGCTCTACCACTCAGCCACAATCCCAGCTCCCTGTTACTATTGATCTACTTTGTGCAAGGCACTTAAGGTAAGACTCTTCCTCAGAGCCACTACCTGTTGAAGAATGCCATTCTCAACTTAAGTGAAGAGTCTTAGGGAGGAGGCAGAGGAGTAGCCAAGCGGTGTAGCAGAAGGCTGGGTGGGAAAGAACGATTGTATACAGCTGCAAAGCAAAATGACGCTCTTCCCATTCTGACTTATTTTTAATCATATATGTTGAGATTTCAGAGAATTCCAAAGGAGAGTTTGAAGTAATTTCATTTTTATTACAAAGTTTTCAAAAGGTTAGGGAACAATGACCTCATCTGCATCTGTAATATGTGGATAAAGACTCACATATTGGTGGGGCATGACGGTGCACACCTGTAATCTCACTGCTCAGGAGGCTGAGGCACAAGGATCACAAGTTCAAAGCCAGCCTCAGCAAAAGCAAGGTGCTAAGCAACTCAGTGAGACCCTGTCTCTAAATAAAATGCAAAATAGGGCAGGGATGTGGCTCAGTGGTCAAGTGCCCCTGAGTTTGATCCCTAGTACTCCCCCCCACAAAAAAAAACAAAACAAGTCTCACAAACTGCATAGAATTATTATGATTACATGAATTAATATATGTAAAGCTCTCAAAAGTGTCAGAGGACCCTTGTTCAGTTAGTGAGAGCCATTCTTATTACTCCTTGGGGCTCCTACTCCTTTGCATACAAGCTCTATCAAGATCTCTGTAATACTATTTCTCGATTATTTAATATACCACTTCTACCAGGCACAGTGACACAGAACTGTAGTCCTAGCTATTTGGGAGACTGAAGCAGGAGGACGGCAAGTTTGAGGCCAGTCTCTGTTACTTAGCAAGATTCTCAGCAACTTATTGAGACCCTGTCTCAAAATAAAAAAATAAAAAGGGCTGGGACAGTGGCTCAGCATAAAGTGCCCTTGGGTTGAATCCCCAATACAAAAAAAAAAGTATTACGAAGACTGGAGGGCGAAATGTACATTCTGTGAATTATGAGACTCAAAGAAGCAAAAGATTTTTATGACCTCAGCTTCAGCTGATTGTGGACATCTAGCTCTACATTTAAAAAATATTCACATTTGCAGGAATTGGCAAGCTAATTCTAAAATTCATATGAAAATTCAAGTTGGATATAACACCCAAAACAATCTTTAAAAAGAACAAGGTTAGTAGACTTGGACTTCCTGATGTCAAAACTTACTATATTGCTATATTGTCCAGATAATAACACAGATTAGATATAAATATCAATGAAGTAAAATGAGAGGTTCTATAGTTTGAATCTTTTTTAAAATATATTTTTAGATGTTGATAGACCTTTAATTTATTCATTTATTTATATGTGGTGCTGAGGATCGAACCAGTGCTTCACACAAGCTAGGCAAGCACCTACCACTGAGCTACAACCTAAACCCTATCTTTTGAATCTTAAATATTCTCCATAGACCTATGTGTTTAAAACCTTGGTCTCCAGCCTGTGGCACTACTGGGAGGTTGTGGAACATTTAAGAGGTAGGGTCCAGTGGAAAGAAGTTAGATTTTTGGGGACATGCCCTGAAAAGGGACTACAGGAGCTGGGGTGGGGTGGCACACACCTATAATCCCAGCTATTTGGGAGGCTGAGGCTGGAGGACCACAAGTTCAAGGTCAGCCTGGGCAATTTAGCTCAGGTGGTAGAGTGCTTGCCTTGCAAGCACAAGGCCCTGGGTTCAATCTCCACAAAAAAAAAAAAAAAGAGAGAGAGAAAAAAAAAAAGCCAGACTTAAAGACTTCTCGTATGATTACATTTTTATGATGTTCTATAAAAGGCAAAACTGCATAGGGACAGAAGACTACAAATTAGTGGTTGCTAAGGGGTTGGCAAGCAGGACTGAAAATAGAACTAGTTCTAACACAACTGTTCATGTTTGTCAAAACTCAACTATACACGACAGGGTAAATTCTGCTTTATGTATATTATGTCTAAAAAAAAAAAAAAAAAAGGTAAAATTCAGTTACACAGGGGCTGGAGTTGCGGCTCAGAGGTAGAGCACTTGCCTAGCATGTGTGAGGAGCTGGGTTCAATTCTCAGTACCACATATAAATAAATGAATAAAATAAATGTCCATCAACATCTAAAATGTATTTTTTAAAAAATTCAGTTATCTAAACATCTAGATATCACTCTTGTTGGGTACTAAATGGATGTGATACTGGCTGATTTTTCAGCTTTTCATCCCCCAAAATGCAAATTAAAAGATCATGACGCAATCCCTATAGGGGTTCCCTCTTGCCTTTGCAAGAGTTCTGTTTCTATTCTTCACACCTGAATAAATCCTACACAAAAAAAAAAAACAAAAAAAACAAACAAACCATCAGCCATGTGCAGTGGCACATGCTTATAATCCCAGTGGTTCAAGGGGCAGAAACAGGATGATTTCAAGTTCAAAGCCAGCCTCAGCAACTCAGCAAGGGCCTAAGCAGCTCAAGGAGATCCTGTCTCTAAATAAAACATAAAAAAGGGGTTTCCTTGCGTGTAATATAGGAATACCTTGGAAGGTTCCTGGGAGATTGAATTAATATATTGTATATTATAGTAAGGCTACTAAAGATTCCAGTAGAATTGTTGATTTCAAGGTCCCCTATATCAAACAGAGAACCTTACACATGGCTTTGGGGATGAGTGGGGGAAATCAAATGACTTATTTTGCTAATTTAAGTCATTAAAAAAGAATGCTGGGCTGAGCATGGTGGCTCACACCTGTAATCTCAGTGACGTGGGAGACTGAAGCAGAGGGACCACAAATTCAAGGCTAGCCTCAGCAAATTAGTGAGACTTTCAGCAACCTCGTGAGACCCTGTCTCAAAGAATAAAAAAGGCCGGGCGTGGTGGTGCACGCCTGTAATCCAAGTGACTTGGGAGGCTGAGGCAGGAAGATCGCGAGTTCAAAGCCAGCCTCAGCAACTTAGCGAGGCCCTAAGCAACTCAGTGAGACCCTGTCTCTAAATAAAATACAAAATAGGGCTGGGGATGTGGCTCAATGGCCGAGTGCCCCTGAGTTCAATCCCAGGTTCCAAAAAAGAAAAAAAAAAAAAAAAGGAATAAAAAAGAACTAGGGATAGAGTTTAGTGGTAAAGTATCCCTGGATTCAACTCCCAGTATTAGTAATACTACTATAAAAAAGAACAGTGGTCTGGGCATGTAGCTCAGTCGTAGAATGCTCGCCCAGCAAGCACTAAATCCTGGGTTTAATTCCCATTATAGCAAAACAAACAAACAAACAAACAAAAAACGAACACCTTGGGACAGGAAGAAAAGTGCCACTGTGGTGGAACACACCTTCAGTCCCAGGCTAAGGCAGGAGAGCAAGTTCGAAGCCAGACTCAGTAACTGACCAAAGCCCTGAACAACTTAGCAAGACCTTCCCTCAAAATAAAAAATAAAAAGGGGGGTGGGGTTGTGGCTCAGTGGTAGTGTACTCACCTAGCACGCGTGAGACCCTGGGTTCGGTCCTCAGTACCACACAAAAAATAAAATAAAGGTATTGTGTCCACCTACAACTACAAAATATATTTAAAAAAATAACTAAAGTAACTCTATTCTTTTTTTTTTGGAACTGAGGATTGAACCCAGGGGCACTCCACCACTGAGCCACATCCCCACCCCTATTTTGTATTTTATTTAGAGACAGAGTCTCACTGAGTTGCTTAGGGCCTCACTAAGTTGCTGAGGCTGGCTTTGAACTCGCGATCTTCCTGCCTCAGCCTCCCAAGTGCTGGGATTACAGGCGTGCGCCACTGCGCCCGGCTAGTAACTCTTTTTTTTTGGAACCAGAGATTGAACTCAGGGACACTCGGCCACTGAGCCACATCCCCAGCCCTATTTTGTATTTTATTTAGAGACAGGGTCTCACTGAGTTGCTTAGGCTGGCTTTGAACTCGCAAGACTCCTGCCTCAGCCTCCCGAGTCACTAGGATTACAGGCGTGCGCCACCGCGCCCGGCCTGTGGACACTTTTATTTATGTCCTATGTAAACCAGCTTTTTAGTTTTTTGGTGAACAGCCAGGTGAGTCAAAGGACAGGTTTTTTTTTTTTTTTTTTTTTTTGTAGTAATGAGGGGATTGAACCCAGGGGCACTACCACTGAGCTACATCCCCTAGTACTTTTTATTTTGAGAAAGGGTCTGGCTAAGTTGCTCACATGCCTCAAACTTGAAATCCTACAGCTTCATCCTCCCCAAGAGCTGGGATTACAGAAGTGCATCATGGGTAGATTTTTCTTTTCTTTTTTTTTTTTGGTGTGTGGTACTGGAAATTGACTCAGGAGTTGCACATGTTAAGCAAGTGTTCTACCACTGAGCTGTAGCATCAGCCCTGAAAGGATACAACTGAAGTTCTTCTAAAAAAAACATCTGGTGGTTAAATGAAAATATATTTCAATGCAAAAATCATAAATGTTATGGTAATATGTGGGTGAAAAAATACCAAAGACTTAAGTCATAATGGAACCCCGGTGAAAAGATCTTAGGGATGAGTTGGGAGCCACTAAATTGAATGCTCAGTAAGGCCCTAAAAACAGTGTGAGACTTACAGACAAAACAGCATTTCTCTCTTTAGAGTAGTGTCCTTTAACACATACTGGACAGTCAAGTCTTTGAGACACAGAAAATCTGTAGCAGCAGGAAGCAGGGTGATAAACCAGGATAAATGCTTCCTTTTTTGTACAGACTAACAAGAAACTGAGAGTCAAATCTGACATTATATCTCAGTAGCAAAATGTTCACATTCTTTAACATACTTATCTTCCTTCTTTTCTTTTCTGCGGTTCTGGTTATTCTATATTAATCTTATACAGGTCCTATATAGGAAGTCTTCTCTAAAGTTATCTAAGATTATTTTTGGCCTGGGGGGAGAATCTCTACTCAGTCTCTGTAGGATCTCAGTTTCCTTCTTAAACAACAACCAATGTCAAAGTAATCCCCATATGCCTATACTCAACCACTGTTTTGAGAAGCAAAATAAAGTAACAAAAATAGAATGCCTTAAAAAATCTCAAGGTGACCAAAGTGAATGTTTCCTCTCATACCTGCCCCCAGAGAACTGCCATGTGCTGAACAATACAGGATGGATTTCTCCCCATCCTAGTCACCCTTCTAAACAGGGAACTATATTAAATTTGATTATATAAAATTAAAGACTTCAAAAAAGGTTCAACATAATAGGGAAACAAAAAAAAGGTTTGACCTAACAGGGAAAGATTCATCATGTTAAAATAAAAGGAAATCGAACTTTCATAAAAAGTAAGGCATTGCCTTATAATAGGTGTTTTCAGTCACGTATATCGATGGGCAATATTTCTATAGCTAGCTCATCTTACAACCAGCAGGGACCTATAAGCCTTATGTTCTGAATATAAAATGGGAAATGTGAACTTAAACAGTATGTGTAGTAAGTGGAAAAAGGAAAAGATTTAGAAAAATAAATACCTTTGCTCCTTAGAAAATCTTCAGGGACTTCTGCACATAAGAGTTCTTTGCTGTTCTGCATCAGGAGGTCCTCCTACAGTGAGAAAATCCAGAAGTTAGGGAGGATTCAGATACATGAAATCAAGAACATTATTGTTTGAGAAACTTTTTTGTGTGGTCCTGGGGCCTGAACTCAGGTGCTTGCACAAGTTAGGCAAGCATTCTACCACTGAACTACATGCCCAGTCCACCCCCACCTTTTTTTTTTTTAACTTATTTTGAGATACAGACTTGCTAAATTGCCCAGGCTGGCCTTGAACTTGTGATCCTCCTACCTCAGCCTCCCAAGGCATTCACCACTCCACCTGGCTGAGAGACTTCTGTATGACTTCAGGAAATCTGCTAGTAGTCACAAAGATTAGGAACTAAAGGAAACCTCAAATTTAAATAAAATCAATAAAAACTTTTACTTCTCTAGAGTTCAAGCTTGAAAAGTCAAGTTTTTCAAGTCTGAATCATAAAAAGGTCAACCTACAATAGCAAACAAAACCTGTTAAGTGCCTTCTGAATTAAAAAAAACAGATTGCTGCAATATAATTTTCATTTTATTTCAGGGGAAAATATCAGAAAACCATTCTAGAGATCATATATAAAATTACTCTCAAACTTCTAAGCTTTTTTTTTAAGCTTCCTCATTAGAGAAAGGAAGAGAAAAGAGATCATCATCAATGACAGGTTGGGATTACAGGTATGAACCAACCATGCCTGGTTGAGAGACTTTTATATGACTTCAGGAAATCTGGGACTAGCCACAAGGAATAGAAATTGAAGGGAATTTCAAATTTGAATAAGCATAATCAATAAAAACTTCTGTATCTTAAAAGCAGAAAAAATTTTAAAAATGGGACAGGGCAATGGCAGAATGTGCACACTGTGGCAAATGTACCCCGTGAGGTGGGGTTGTACATGTTGAGTATCCCTTATCTGAAATGCTTGGAAACAGAAGTTTCTTAGATTTCAAGTTTTTTTAGATTCTGAAATATAAGCATATAAAAATGTAATATCTCAGGGATGGCACTCAAGGCTAAAAAACAAAATTCATTTACATTTCACATATACTCTAACACAAACTGAATATAATTTTATAGAATTATTTTAAGTGCTCTTGCATTTTGACTACGACCTGTCATACGAGATCAGGTGTGGAATTTCCCACTGGAGGCATCAGGTTGATGCGCAGAAAGTTCTGGATCTTGAAGCATTTTGGATTTCAGATTTTTTTGGGGGGGGGAACCGGAGATTGAACTCACGGGCACTCGACCACTGACCCACATCCCCAGCCCCATTTTTTTGTATTTTATTTAGAGACAGGGTCTCACTGAGTTGCTTAGTGCCTTGCCCTTGCTGAGGCTGGGCTTTGAACTCGCGATCCTCGTACCTCAGCCTCCCGAGCTGCTGGGATTACAGGAGAGCACCCCCGCGCCTGGCTGGATTTCAGATTTTTGGATAAATGATGCTGAATCTATATCAAGTTTACTGGCTGGGAGATTCTGACCAATCAAAAATGGCTATGCACACTAAACTTTCCTTCTGAGTCACTTCTTTTCCCCTCTCCTAAGGCTTAAGAATTTTGGGGGATGGGTACTGGGGTGCTCAACCCTGAGCCATGTTCCCAGCCCTTTTTCTTTTTCTTTTCTTTTTTTTTTTTTTTGGTACAGGGTATTGAACCCAAGGGCACTCCATCACTGAGCCACATCCCCAGCCCTATTTTGTATTTTATTTAGAGACAGGGTCTCACTGAGTTGCTTAGGGCCTCGCTAAGTTGCTGAGGCTGGCTTTGAACTTGTGATCCTCCTGCCTCAGCCTCCCAAGTGCTGGGATTAGAGGCCTGCGCCACCGCACCTGGCTCCTAGCCCTTCTTTATTATTACTATTTTTATTTTGAGACAGGGTCTTGCTAAATTGCTTAGGGTCTTGCTAAGTTGCTGACCCTGGTTTCAAACTTGGAATCCTCCTTTCTCAGCCTCCTAAGTTGCTGGCATTACAGGCGTGCACCACACCAGGCCAACGTTTTTTTAAAACATTGATTTAATTGATAAATTCAAGATTCTGATGCAACACCCATCAAAAAAGCACACTGGGCTGGGGATATAGCTCAGTTGGTAGAGTGTTTGTCTCATAAGCACAAGGCCCTGGGTTCAATCCCCAGCACTGCAAAAAAAAAAAATAAATAAATAAAAAAGCACATCAGTGAAATCACTGCTAAAACTTTAGATAATTTTCTTTTAATTCTTATAATAATTTAAAGAAAAAAGTCAAATCAAAACTCTAAGCAAAATTTTGTGTTGGAAACAAGCCAAGAAAGGAGCTTCAAAGATAAATGATGGCAAATACAGTTAGAAATAAAGTATCATTATGAGAATTGAAAAATGAGAACTTGAATGGACAACACAAAACACTGTGTAGTGTGCAATACTTGTACAGCATAAACTTCAAAACAAAACAAAAATAAATTCTAGCATGAAGGCAGATTGAACAGGGGAAAGAGAAAGCACTTACTATAGAAGGAATGCTGAGATTAGAAAACATTTTGGCAGCCGTCACAGTAACAATTATCTCAAGCAAGTATCAACAGATGCTAAAACTAGTGGGTAAATGTTTGAATGAGAAACAAATATTCATAGTCTTAAATATACACCCACAAGATACTTACAAATTAGTAAGAAGAAAATAGTAACTTCACAATTGAGAAACCTAAAAAACCTCATCAAACCAAGTGATCAAATTTCTCCTCAGGGATGAGTTATCCCAACAGTAAGTGCCTCCTGATACCATCCATTGAGAGGGACAAACATCACTTCTGTACTATTCCTGACCCCAAAATGTATATATCTGGAATCTAATCATGAGGAAACATTAGACAAACCCAAACTGAGGAAAACTGTACAAAATAAATGGCCTGTTCTCTTCAAAAGTATGGGCAAAGGAACTATTTATTCCAGATTAAAGAAGACAAAGGAGACATGTTAACTGAATGCCACAAGTGACCTTGCCCCAGAAAAACTAAGAACAGCTTCCTTTCCTTGCCAATAAAAGATAGCAATAGGATAACTGGCCCAATTTGAATATGGTCTGTAGAAAAGATATAGTACTTGGATCAGGCATACTGTGGTCAGGTAACAGGATATCTTTGTTGGCTAGAAAATACACACTGAAAAAAAAAAAAAAAAAGAAAATACACACTGAAATATTTAGGCATCATGTCTATGACTATATGCTAAAATAATTCAGAAAAAAGAAAACAAGGCAAAATGTTAACATGTGAGCAAGTTGCAGAAGAGAATTCTTTGTTCTATTTTTGTAATTTTTCTGTACTTCTCAAATTGTTTCAAAATAAAGGTTAAGAAAACATTTATTTGTAGTTATATTTGATCCTTTCTCCAAAGTGACACTATCCTTGAACTCAGCCGGTTAGAGAAGATCTGATTAGACTACCTGTTTTGGCTCACAGTGTGTTCATTTGCTGCTGAACAGGACTTACTGCCAACTATGTAATCTGAAGTCTCATTTTGTATAATCTAAAGTGAAATATTCCTTCGGCCAACGTGACAGGGTAAGGGAGTCCCAGCCTCAGGAGGATTAATTTGGTTTTCTGGTTTAACAGTATGAGTGTTTTGGCCTTCTGATGCCTCCCTCATAAATTGCATTTCTTCACAGGACTTTGGTGGGAAAAAGGGTGCTAGAGCCAGGGATGGTGGCACATGCCTGTAGTCGGAGCAGCCTGGAAGACTGAGGCAGGAGGACTGCAGGTTTGAGGTCAGCTTCAGCATCTAGGTGAGACTGTAAACAACCCAGAAAGACACTGTTTCAAAATAAAAAATAAAAAGGCTTGGGATGTTGCTCAGTGGTGCCCTTGGGTTCAATCACTGTGGCAAAAAAACCCCCCCAAAAAGATGCTACAGACCCCTCATTCCACTACCACTGAAGGGTGCATTTCTCGGCTCTTGCTCTTCAAACATGCTAAAAGGAATTCCAAGATCTAAACCTGAGACACACCATTAATTTTCAAGTGTGAGGAAGCAACCTATCACAACCTGCATTTAGCCTACTATAGTAAGAAATCAGAAATTAGAAATAAACAGTTCTTTAGTGTCAGTTTAGCAGTAACAACGTTTTATTATTAATTCTCAATCTCTGCATTTTCAGTGTTTCTTAAACAAACAAAATGTTAAATCGGAAAAAATGCCTATTCTATGAGGCTGCCAGACACGTTTCTGGAATAGTCTCGTGAACTTCCTGAGATTAAAAAATGCAGAGTCTAGTTAGCCAACTAACAGACTCTTGCAGCTCTCCACTTGGATTCCCTTTAGGTCTCAAATGCAACATATAATACTGAACTCATCATCTTCCCCAGTAACCCTTAAAGAAAAAAAGCAATATGCTTCTACTGCCTGCCCTGCCATGCTCATTAGTGCCATTATCCAAATAATTACCTAAGTCAGAAGGAAGAAAGCAGGAGAAAAGACTTTGGCTTTCCACCTCCGCATGTCTAATCAGCAGTCAAGTGTATGATTTCTATTCATAAAATATTTCTCAAATAGGTCCTCTGCTCCCCATCCTCTCTACCTCTGACATGGTTTATATTTTTCTTATAATTTCTTACTGAGATTACAGCAATAGCCTCCTAAATTTGTCCGTATTAAGCTCTGGCTTTTCTCCAATACAGTCTCCAGTCTACCCTTAGGTGAGCTGAACAACAAGAAAACATATGTTCCTGTCAGTCCTCTTCTTAAAATCCTCCAGTAGTTCCTCATTTCCATAATAAAATCCGAACTCTTCAGTTGGGTATACAGGCCTATTTATGATCTGACTCCAGCCTACTTTTCTAGCTCTTGTCTCACCCATGTATTCTGGGCATTTTTCCTCTTGTTTCAGTATGCCCTTCCCCTTTGTCTTCTTCATTAGGCAAAATCCTGCTACTTCTTTAAGCCTAAAAAAATAAAAAAGCAAACAAAAATACAAAATAATACCATCCTCTGCTTTTCCAGTTCTCAGGCTAGGTATATGATTTGAGAGATCAGAAAATACTTTATGGAAAAAGAGGATGCAGTAGGAAGTTATAGGATGAGTAGTCAGAGCCCTGTTCTAACCCCAGGACTCTCATTACTAGGTGTCTGATGATGGATGGGCTCACAAAAGAAATATGTGAAGGAAAAGAATTTTGTGAAGCTGGGCATGGTGGCGCACGACTGTAATCCAAGCGACTTGGGAGGCTGAGTCAGGAGGATCGCGAGTTCAAAGCCAGCCTCAGCAACTTAGCGAGGCCCTAAGTAACTCAGTGAGACCCTGTCTCTAAATAAAATACAAAATAGGGCTGGGGATGTGGCTCAGTGGCTGAGTGTCCCTGAGTTCAATCCCTGGTTCCAAAAAAAAAAAAAAAATTTGTGGAATGTTGCTAAGGCAAGTAAAATATCTTCTAGTAAAAAAATCACAGAAACTTCAGATAGAAAAGAATACCACTGAAATTGCTTGTCCAAACCAGAATCGTCACTGTTATATCCCTGAAAGACAGTCACTCAGTTTCTTCATAATCACAACTTTCCAAAGCAACCTAATTCATTTCTAGTCTTGTCTAACTGTCAAAAAGTATCTTTCTTGCTAGGTACCTATAATCTTGACTTGGGAGGCTGAGACAGGAGGACTACAAGCTCCAGACCAGCCTCAGCAATTTAGTAAGGACCTAAGCAACTTAATGAGACCCTGTCTCAAAATGAGACTCTCCCCTCCCCTCCCCCCTCTCTGGTTAATTACCATTTTTATAAACTGAGGGCTGGAGATGTGGTTCAGTGGTTAAGTGCCCCTGGGTTCGATCCCCAGTAACCCACCCACCTCCAAATCCAAGCCCTACAAACGTGTGCTCATTGTAATGAGGAATCATTGCTTCTAGGCCCTATCTTAAGTATACACATTCATTTATTTCTGCATTTCTCTTTACATGCTAATACTCAACCGTAAGTTCATGATGATAACTTCAATTCCAACCTAACACTATGGGGATCTTTAGCCATCTTACACTGGGCTTTGTAATTTCTTTGACAGCGAGAAAGGTGGCTCTCATATCCACCACATGTGTACTTAATGTACTAAATCCTGGAACAGACATAACTACGTTGTTTAGAATTGCTAAGTCATATCCCTGTGAAAAGTAAATTAACTAAAATTCTTTGGTTTTTTTTTTTTGTATCCAATCTTAAGAGAATATAGTCAAAATACTGTTTTCCATAGTTATTTGGGTTATTCGGTTTCCCAGTGTGGTTCTGCTCTTTGTTTGTAATACAGCTGGATTTATCTCTTACAGTTTTTATCTGATTTTGAGTTCATCTCTTCACATTGTAGTTGTCTAGTTACTTAATTTTCAAGTATTAAGTCACAACTATACAAAATTATCTTTACAGAAGTGTCCCTTTCTCCCACTCCTTCTATTAGGTTCTCAGTGCCCCTTTCTTTTCACCCTGCTTCCCCCTTAACTCCCTATAATCAAACCTAAAAAAGAAGAAGAAGAAGAAAAAAAAGTTGGCAGAAACACCCAGCAATTCAGAAGGCTGAAACAGGAGCACAGCAAGTTCAAGGTCAGACTTGGCAACTAATCGAGACCCTATCTCAAAATAAAAAAAATAAAAAGAGCTGGGGTTACAGCTCAGGGGAAAGTGCTCCTGAATTCATCCATGATACTGAATTTTTTTAAAAAGAAGAAAACATAACTTACAAGTTTCTGGTTTATCCTTTCTATGTAGATGTGTATATATTACACAGTAATCAGCACCTGTATGTGTGCTTACTTTCCCTCCTTCCTTTGGGACTAGGAATTGAACCCAGGGGTAGGTACTATACCATGAACTACATCCACAGTGCTTTTCATTTTTATTTTTTTACTTGAGACAGGGTGAGTAGCTGGGATTATAGGCTGACACCATCACACCTGGCTCACCTTCTTCCTTGCATGAAAAGGAAGACACTACTCATTTTACTTTGCATTTTTCATTCAATAGTATACGCTAGTTCCCAGAAAAGAGCAAATGTTTCAGGACTGCTGGCTATCCTTAGAAAGCCTTACTTAAAAGACTGTCCTTGGTTACCATGTGAGAACTAGATTTCAGTTCACCATTCCTTAAATGATAATGGATTCAGCTGGGTATAGTAGCACATGCCTGTAATCCAAACAATTTGGGAGGTTGAGGTAGGAGGATTGAAAGTTCAAGGCAAACCTCAGAAATGTGACCCTGTCTCAAAAAATAAAAAGGGCTGGGGATGTAGCTCAGTGGCAGAGTGCCCCTGGTTAAATCCCCAATACCACAATAAATAAATATATAAATACATAAATAAATACATATAAATACATAAATAAGAGTGGCTCAACTGTACCTGTCCAATAATTGATATGTTAAATACCTGTCTTTTTTTGGGGAGTCTGGGATTTTGTATGTGCCAGGCAGATGGTGCCCATGTTACCAGCCCTGCAAAATACCCTGGGTACTGTGAACTTCCAAGGCAAACAATATTTCACATGTTTTGTTACAATTTTTTTCCTGGAGGACTTCAAAGGTATGTGACTCCACTAGAGGAGGGCTCCTGGAAACTCACACCTGATTTCTTCTGGACTGCACTCAATGCCCCTTCTCCTTTTGCTGATTCTCTTTATATCCTTTCATTGCACTAAACCTTAGCTACTCAGGAGACTGAGGCAGGAAGACCACAAGTTTGAGGCTAGTCTCCAGCAATAGCCTTATCAGCAAAACAGCACAACCACCACTTCTCAGTTCAGATAGTATATTTATGTTAATGATCACAAAATTAATCATCATCATCTCCTCCTCTTCCTCTTCCCCCTTCCCTGATGGTACTATGGATTAGATCCAGGGCACTCTACCACTGAGCTAAATTATCTGCCCCAAGGAGTCAATTCTAATTGACCTAAAACTGCAGGTCTTCCCTTTCCCACATAACTATTTCCACTTTTTTTATTTAGGAATCCCACTTTTAGAAACCAAGTAGAAAACCTTACATTTATTGCTATTAAATTTCATTTTGGGGCTGGGGATATAGCTCAGTTGGTAGAGTGCTTGCCTAGTAAGCACAAGGCCCTGGGTTCAATCCCCAGCACCGCAAAAAAAAAAAAAAAAAAAAAAAAAAAAAAAAATTTCGTTTTGCTTTATATAATTCAAAGTAGTATTTACCTCTGGTGGATTTAGGAGAAAGGGCATGATTTGAAAAAAAGAACAGGTAGACAGCAATCTAGTTCTTAGGTTGTGTGGCATGTATATACACATATGCATTTTGCAATACTGGGGATTGAACTGAGGGCCTACCACATGCTAGATGGGCACTCAACCACTAAGCTACATCCCCAGCCCTAGTTTTACATTTTTTATTCTGAGACAGGGTCTTTGTAAATTGCCCACGATGGACTCAAACTTGAGATTGTCCTGCCTTAGCTTCCCAAGTAGCTGGAATTACACACACAAGCCACTATGTTCATCCTATGTGTATATTTCACATATACATATGTGTATGCATGTTTTGTGTTCACCGTATCATAATTTATATTACACGTGCTTTTACTTTATATCAAACATTACATTAAGAAACATTTATTTCCAGGTGTCATGGCACATACCTGTAACCCCAGAAACTTGGGAGGCTAAGGCAAGTTCAAGGCTAGCTTGGGCAACTTAGTGAAACTCTGTCTCAAAAAATAAAGGGCTGGGCCTGGCGTGGTGGCACACGGCTGTAATCCAAGCGACTTGGGAGGCTGAGTCAGGAAGATTGCAAGTTCAAAGCCAGCCTCAGCAACTCAGCGAGGCCCTGTCTCTAAATAAAATACAAAATAGGGCTGGGGATGTGGCTCAGTGTCCGAGTGTCGCTGAGTTCAATCCCTGGTTCTAAAAAAATAAATAAATAAATAAATAAATAAATAAATAAAAATAAAGGACTGGGAATGTAGCTTAGTGGTAGAATAATTCTGGGTTCAATTCTCAGTAATTCATAAAAACAAACAAAAAAAACCCATTTTAGTTTAAACTCAGCCCATCATATCAAGACATAATATATAATGTTTCATTCATGTCTAATTATAGTCAATGTATAAACTCTATCTAACAATAATTAATTGCCCTGTAACCTGTGCAAAGAAATAATGTATTTATCAGTTGGGAATGGAGTCTGGCCCAGCAAACTAGGCTCCATTTATTAATGGTTCTACAGCAGGGGTCAGCAAACTAGAGCCCTCAAGCCTGTACTTATGCTTATAGTTTTATTAGAGGTTGGGTGTTGTTGGGCTGGGGTTTTGGCTCAGTGGTACAGTGCTTGTCTAGCACATGTGAGGCACTGGGTTCAATCCTTAGCACCACATAAATAAATAAATAAAATTGAGGTATTGAGGCTGGCGTTGTGGTTCAGTGGTAGGATGCTTGTGTAGTATGTGTAAGGCACTGGATTTAATCTTTAGCACCACATAAAAATGAATGAATGAATTAATAAATAAATAAAAATAAAGATGATGTGTCCACCTACAACTAAAAAAAAAAAAAAACGAAGAAGTTGGATGTGGTGGCACAAACTTATTGTTCCAGTTACTTGGCAGGCTGAGGCAGGAGGATCTCTTGAGCCCAGGATTGGGAGGCCAGCTTAGGCAACACAGTGAGACTCCATTCAAAAAAACCCCCTATTTTACCATATAATTGTCACCATCAGATTAACATACATTCACAACTATTCCATGCATCCTAGTTTTGCACCAATTAGGGTTTAGTAAAAAATTTTTAAGTAACACTGTACAACAATGACAAAAAATCTTCACATAATGGTTGCACCCAGCTTTTTTGCAATAAAATTTGGCATTAAATCTTTGACAATTATTCAGTAAAATACAGAAATCAAGAAGTTTCTTTAGAATACAGCCATACTCATTCATTTGCACACTGTCTAGACCTGCCTTAATTCTACAACAGGTGATTAGTTTTCTGGGGCTGGGGATATAGCTGAGAGGTAGAGTACTTGACTAGCATGAACAATTGGGCTGTGGGCCCAATTTCCAGCACTGCCAATTAAAACAAAATTGAAGGTTTGCCGACTCCTGGTTTATCACATAATCCATAGGTGAGATTAAGTTTTCTAAGGTGGGGCATGGTGGCACACCTGTAATCCCAGCTACTCTGGAGGATGACATGGGATGATTCCAAATTTGAGGCCAACCTCAGCAACATAGCAAGACACTATCTCAAAAAATAAAATGAGGGGCTGGGGATATAGTCAGTTGGTAGAGTGCTTGCCTCAAATGCACAAGGCCCTGGGTTCAATCCCCAGCACTGTAATAAATAAATAAAATGGGCTGGATGTACCTCTAGGGTACATTCCCTGGGCCTAGAGGTACATTCCCTGGGTTCAATTACAGTACTAAGGGGGAAAAGGTTTTCTAGTACACTTAGCATGTATACAACTTTAGGAATGAGTCCGTTACATACCATAGCTAACTAACCATCAGTCTCATCTAACTAAACATTCTTACTCAAATTTCAAGCTCACAGAAATTTAATTTTCCATGTAGGCATTCTACAGGGAGAAGACATGTCTATCGGTCAGGATGACCATTCCTATCAGGTAATGAGTACACTTTTCATTATGTATTAAATGAAAAATTGGCTTTTCAATACCTCACCCCACAAGAATCAGGGATTGAACCCGGGGAGCTCAATCAATGACCTACATCCCCAGCCTACTCCCCCCACCCCCTTTTTTTTGAAATTTTGAGACAGGATTTTACTAAGTTGCCTAGGCTGGCCTCAAACTTGTGATCCTCCCGCCTCAGCCTCCAAGTAGCTGACATTACAAGTGTGCAACTGTGTCCAGCAACAGTACATCATTTCTTAACATCAAATGTAAAAATATCACAGGATTTTCAGAAACTCAACATTCCATATACAATGGCTATGATATACAATATATAATACTTGCTTCACGGAAGTGACACTTTTTTTTATTAAGTGTCTCATATAACACCAATGTTTTATAAGATCATCACAAGAAAGTTAGCATCAATTAACATTTAAAAATGTTTCAAGAATAAGTCATAATCTACCCGTTGGCACCTGTATTCTATCATAAGAAATGGTACTCTGTAATCCTGTCATTCAGTCAACTCATCTACATCAAGATGTCATTTCTTACCTGACTCGGGCTAATATTTTTTTCAGCAGCTGTGGAATGTTCACATAGGTCTTCCTTTGCTCCCTCACAGGGCTCTTGCATAATTTCCACTTGATTCCCTTGATCTCTGAAGACCTTTAGTTCCATACTCTTGGTTTTATATTCCCTATCCAAGATCCCAGAAGCCACAGAACTTCTTGCTTTGGAGTCTACCAGATCAGAACAACCAAGTTCACCCCCATGAGCCAAGGTATCAGAGGTTTCTTGACAACTTTCTGCATGAGTCCTCTGGAGCTCCAAGGGCAATGTTCTATTCTGACTTATAAGAGAACTAGAGGCTCCAGGTTTTACATCTGGATTCACACTTGGCTCAGGGTCTGCATGAAGCTCTTTGGAGACATTTATTGGGAGTTCAGAGTATAATTCCTGTACCACGGCAGACATGGAGGGATCAAGTGGAACTGGCTGAGTCTCTACTCCGGATGACAGCATTAGGGCAGATGTAGATTATGGAGTCAAGTTTTTTACATCAAACAGTTCACCCTGACATAATCAAAGGAAAGGATACAAGTTTAAAACCTTGAAAGGGTAAAATCTGACTCAATTCACATTAGCTAAAATAAGGAAAATAAATTCTATTTCAAATGCCAGCATTATCTGTAACCAAATTTGTGGAAAAACACATATCTTAACTTTTAATAGGCACCTGTCTAATCCTAATTCAAATACTGACTTCTGAATAATTATCCATTTAAGCCGGGCGTGGTGGCGCATGCCTGTAATCCAAGCGACTTGGGAGGCTGAGTCAGGAGGATAGAGAGTTCAAAGCCAGCCTCAGCAACTTAGCGAGGCCCTAAGCAACTCAGTGAGACCCTGTCTCTAAATAAAATACAAAATAGGGCTGGGAATGTGGCTCAGTGGCTGAGTGTCCCTGAGTTCAATCCCTGGTTCAAAAAAAAAAAAAAAAAATCCATTTAAATCTGAAGGACCCACAAGTAGAGCTAAAAATAAGACATGTTTCTACATCCAAGGATAATGCTGACAGAATTTACAAAACAGATTTTTTTTTTGGGCCAGGCATTGTGGCCTATAATTCCAACAGGCTGAAACATGTTAATCTGAAGGTCGAGGCCAGCCTTGGAAATTTAGTGAGATCCAGTATCAAACAACAACAAAGAACTAAAAATGTTGCTCAATGGTAGAAAGTTTGCCTCTAGAAAAGACAGTATGGTTTTATACGTGTTTTCAGGGCATGAACCTCACCCTTTTCCTTCACTGATATATCCCCACTGCCCAGAATAGAAGTCTGATACATTGTGGGTACTCTCTGTATGTTGTAGGTATTCTGAGGAACTCTGATGAGTATGATATATTAAACTCTTTCCTTTGGAACAGGATACAGGAAAAAATGGAACTGCTTTCCTTAAACTGCTTGTCAAATACTTAAGCTGTATCTATTAGGCTAGCACAAAATACTCCTAACCCAGTCCTTAGAAGCCTGGGGATGAGCTGGGTGCAGTGGCGCACGCCTATAATCCCAGCACTTGGGAGACTGAGGCAGGAGGATCGCGAGTTCCAAGCCAGCCTCAGCAACTTAGTGAGGCCCTAAGCAACTCAGAGAGACTTTGTCTCTAAATAAAATACAAAATAGGGCTGGGGATGTGGCTCAGTGGTGGAGTGCCCCTGGGTTCAATTCCTAGTACCAAAAAAAAAAAAAAAAAACCCAGAAGCCTGGGGATTGAAACCAGGGCCTTGCACATGCTAGGCAAGTGCTCTATCATTAAACTACACTGTTTTTGTATTTTTGAGACAGAATTTTGCTAAATTGCCAAGGCTGGCCTCAATCTTGCCATCCTCCTGCTTTAGCCTCCGTAGCAGCTGAGACCACAAGTGTGCATCACCATGCCTAGATCCTTCCTGGCTTTTATCATATTTTGCTTTGGACGCTGGAAACATAAGTAATTTGCTGAAATATTTATATGTAATTTACAAAACTATATTATACTATATTATAAAGAATCAAAACACACACACACGTTTAGGATCAGGATTTCTGAGCCAAAACATTTTCCATTTTAGTCCATTTGCAGTTTCTACAACAATATCCACTTTTATGGGGCTGGGGTTGTAGCTCAGTGGTACAGTGCTTGCCTCACATGTATGAGGAACTGTATTCAAGTCTCAGCACTGAATGTAAATAAATAAAATAAAAATCCATTGACAACTAAAAAATATTTTTAAAAATCCACTTTCACTTGACCAAGGCAGAAATTGGTTCACTAAATAAGATACTTCACAATTTTATTACTGATGCTTTCCCTAACCCTAAACTAAACGAAGGAGAAGATAAGTGTTAAGAAACCCTTCTCAAAGGTAAAATGATGTAAAGCTCCATTACTAATTCAAACACTAGAAATTACAAAGAAATCGGATTGTCAGTTCATGAAAATTAGGTAATACAGAAGGGATGATAAAAAGATATGTATAATGAACCCAAAAAATTAGCACACAGATACAAACTTGCATAAAGGACAGCAAGAATCAAATGAGAATCTCTATGTGAAAGACTTGCATAGTGCTGAGACAAATTTATACCTTTTAGAGTTAAAATTTTCCCCTTTTTAATCTAGCTCCTGGATATTTCTGGGGGCACTTCAGAATTTAGGTTATTTGTGTGGTGGGGAGGAGGTTTAGAAGAGAAAAAATGGAATTGCTATTTGATGTCAAAATAAGTAGTAAGTGCCCAAATTTGGTTTAGCTTCTCATCTCCAACAACATACACAATCTCGTTTCTGGACATCAGACTACATATAGATTGGGAGGAAAATTGTAGGAGAGAATATTGTGACGCTCAAGTTTGTCAGCAAGGCATGACACGAGCCAGGCTAATGTCTGTAATCCACCCACTTGGGAGGCTGAGGCAGGAGGATGACAAATTTCAGTCACCCTAGGCAACAGTCTGCTCAAAAATAAATGAATAAATAAATAAATTTTTAAAAGGCTGGGAATATACACAGTGCTAGAGTGACCCTTGGTTCACTCCCCAGTCCCACAAAACAAAACAAACAAAAAATACACACCCAAAAGAACATGGTGGCACAAGCCTATAATCCTAGATATTCCAGAGGCTGAGGCTGTAGGATCAAGTTCGAGGCCAACCTTAGCCATTTAGAAAGATCCAGTCAAAACAATCTCAAACTGGGCGTGATGGTACACAACTGTAATCCCAGCTCTGGAGGCTGAGGCAGGAGGATCTAGAGTTTAACGCCAGCCTCAGCAACAGTAGGGTGCTAAGCAACTCAGTGAGACCCTGTTTCTAAACAAAATACAAAACAGGGCTTGGGATGTGGCTCACCGGTTGAGTGCCCTTGAGTTCAATTTCCCAGTATCTCCCCCCCCCCCCCCACGAACTTTCTCAAAATAAAAAATAAAAAAGGATAGCTAAGTGGTAGAGTGCCCCTGGGTTCAATTCCCAGGACTGAAGGTGGGGATGGGGTTGTAGCATTAATTTAATTCAGTTTACATGAATAAACTTTGAAAATACTATAAGTGAAATAAACACAAAGAACCACTTGTTATAGAATCCCATTTATATAAAATGGTCAAGAATGGGAAAATGAGCTGGGCGCAGTGGTGCACGCCTATAATCCCAGCACTAGGGAGGCTGAGACAGGAGGATTGAGAGTTTAAAGCCAGCCTCAGCAACTTAGTGAGGCCCTAAGCAACTCAGTGAAACCCTGTCTCTAA